>JAVTVY010013223.1:0-49864 GCA_036873755.1 Hanleya hanleyi | reverse complement strand
CCGTTCATCCCCTCCTGAACATACATGTGGGGCTGGAAAGGCTGAATTGATCTGTTACGCCGTTCATCCCCTCCTGAACATACATGTGGGGCTGGAGAGGCTGAATTGATCTGTTACGCCGTTCTTCCCCTCCTGAACATACATGTGAGGCTGGAGAGGCTGAATTGATCTGTTACGCCGTTCATCCCCTCCTGAACATGTAGTCGGGCTGGAGAGGCTGAATTGATCTGTTACGCCGTTCATCCCCTCCTGAACATACAGGTGGGGCTGGAGAGGCTGAATTGATCTGTTACGCCGTTCATCCCCTCCTGAACATACATGTGGGGCTGGAGAGGCTGAATTGATCTGTTACGCCGTTCATCCCCTCCTGAACATACATGTGGGGCTGGAGAGGCTGAATTGATCTGTTACGCCGTTCATCCCCTCCTGAACATACATGTGGGGCTGGAGAGGCTGAATTGATCTGTTACGCCGTTCATCCCCTCCTGAGCATACATGTGGGGCTGGAGAGGCTGAATTGATATGTTACGCCGTTCATCCCCTCCTGAACATACATGTGGATATAAAGTCTTACATTGAGAGAATGGCCACAATGTTACACTGACATGTTAGGAGGATATAAAGTCTTACATTGAGAGAATGGCCACAATGTTACACTGACAAGTTAGGAGGATATAAAGTCTTACATTGGAAGAATGTCTACAAGACTCCGCCCTGTTTAATGGACCATGCATTTGTATATCCCATTAAAACTCCAAAACAGCAATATCCAACATAGTTTGGCTCGCGAGGATGATTGACACCGGTATAAGACAGGTCCGTGTTCCAGCTGAGGCTACACCGACTTGAAAGTTCTGCTGGCTCAAGGGATGAAATAGCATTGCAATATTTCATATGTAACAGAATTTGAAATAACAAAGTTTTAGCTGATACAAGGTAGTAATGGATAAAACCGTTATAAAACACCTTCAGTAATGTTACGAGGATGTATACCACGTTTATGTTGCAAAGTATGAAATCTTATGTCTTCCGTGAAATATACATGGAGCTTCAAAGAGTAGAGAAACAGATGGTTACAGATGGTTACAGATGGTTTCGCCCTAGCTGCGGATAGGTACATATACGTAGCTCTCAATTCGAACACAAGCATGTACGATTTAAACTGTACGATTTAAACTCCCCGATTCCATTCATGTCAAGATATTCCTTTGTACTAAAAACTATGGCTTCATTTGCTTTATGGAACAATATGCGTTTGACACCAATTAAGAGGTTATGCACGTACAAACAGTCAAACACCATTTCAGGTGTTAATACTTTTACACTATCGCGAATTTCTGACAGGACTATCATTTCCAACACCATTTCAGCTACCACAATATATGACCTACATACGGCAGCGGCACCGCTCCATGGCCGCTGTGTCGTCAGTTTAGTTTCACCCCCTCGATCAGCTGGAACTCCAACCTGGATTACTGATGTCGTTATATCAATTTTACCAATAACAATATATTTAGACTTACATCTTCAACTTGTTCTTGTTTAACGATAATATCTGTTATTGGGTGATCAACCACAGCGCACTGGGTAACCATGTTGACTGGTTCTTCCTTCACGGTTACATCAGACAGATCTGCTGGAGGCTCCATTTGCAAGCTCGTCTCGTATTCCCGTTTCCCAGACAAGCATGTATCTGATGGTTGGATTGTTGGAATATACTATTTGTCCGCGAAATCTTCAACCTTAATTGACATGTCTTCCATTTTAACTCCTTCGGAAAAGGGATTACTGTATGAGAAAGTAAAGAATATGCAAAGTTAACTATCGCAGTTTTTCTGTTTGTTTCATGCCGCAGTCAAACGCGCGGTAAACTTCCCCAACTCTGCAAAACCTGAACCTGAAACGGGTACGTTAACAAGATACGACTTTATTTTAAGAGTTTATTCGTTTATTTACTGTGTATGGTACTCCCACAACAAACCGATAGGACTTCGCCACGAAGAAGGGAGATATATATATCACATAATTATGCCATTTTATAAGGACTATGCTTTGTAGAGCCTATACCAATGTTGTAAATACAAGCGTGTAGACCGTTATTCAATATTCAGTCGTCCTCCATTAAATAGTTTCCGTGCCCATAAACCAAAGACCTAATTTATATAACAGCATTGGCTTCAAATACAAATAAAAGTATACATAAACTTAGGCTAGTATCCTACAAGAGAGAGGATGTCAATAATTTTCCAATCTAATTAAAATTAAATCCTATCTGTTCTCTCATTTGGATATGTCGTTTGCAGGATCTAACCGGCTTGCAGTAACGCGAGTGTCAACCAATCCCGAGAGCTCTTTATAGTGCTATGAAGAGAATATAATGGTAGGTGCTTTTTGATTGGCTCAGCCAAATCACACACCGCGCTGTGGGGGGGGGGGGGGGGGGGTATCTTCTGAGTGATGTTGCCTCCATCTCGCCAGGTTGGCACTACAATGCGGGGTAGAATTACCTTGGCGTAAACCTTGGCGAAATGAAAAGTATTGATCATATTTATGTAAAGTCCGCATATAACGAACGATGTCAAGAAGTACAGATGCCAACTCACCAAAACTTTAACCGAAGACAATCAGGATATGCGCAGTGTGATGTGAATATCTATAGCTAAGCATACATTTATCAAATTTACTCGTTACATACACATTTGTGAAGCCAAGCATTCATGTCTACAGTTATGCACATACAGGCTGATTTAAACGTTTGTTATCGATTGACCGTTATTGAATTGCAAAAGCTTCAAATTTCAGGTAATTAATATGGTTTGTCAAGTAATTCGAGTTCAGGGTTCATAGTTTATGTCTACATGGTGTATGAAATCCAGCCTGTTTGAGGGGAAATTGCCGAGTGTTGTGTAACACAAATGGTCCCTTATATATGTTATAACGGTATACATTGGAGTGACCCCTTCCATCCAAGTCATCACAATCGCAACGCATTGTCGATTCTGTACTGGTCGAAGTAAAAGTTTAATTGTGAATTTATATGCCGTTGTTGCGTTCAGTTGATGATAGACAGTTTGAATTAATGCACATCGATTCATATGCATATTTTTCAACTGTCAAGTTCAATTTCATTCCTTGCAATCTAAACAGAACTATAAAAATTAAGGGGAGATCATTAATTCCAATCATAAGATATCAAAACGATTACATTCAATAGTAAAATGCAAGCTACGAAGCATTGGATATTATTGCGAACTTCTTGACCAATACTCACAAGTAGCATCGGAGAATGCGACAGAGTGCGCTAAATGACCTCTGAAATTTCGAGAGAAAAAAAATTCCGGAGAAGTGAGGGTAGTGGGAATTAGCCCTGGGTGTGTGAAGGGTAGTCATTCTCCTAGCAGGACTTGATCAAATGAACCCGAGCATTCGGGCATTCCGGGATCCGCGCCTATCCTTGAATGACAGTCTCTGTTTCATGACGTCTATGTAAATCTGCCGCCCCTCTCCCTTTTGAGAAGTGCACTGTCTAATCTTATCATAGTGTGGACACACCTAGTGTAAATTTCACAGTCTGTAGTTCATTCCCCAAAAATACATAAAAAACGACGATGATAACTTAGATCTATATGTGAGAAAACAAAAATGAAACAGCATTATCGGGTTTATCATCAAATTTAGCAGGTGATCAACGTATTAAACGGAACGGATTTAGTGGAAGAAAAGATATCTTCTCCATCCAGTTCAGTTCCTAATTTTGGTGATACCGGATGTACGGTTTACCGCGCGTAGCTTTGTCAAAGAAGAAAGAAGAAAAATTCCCGGTGATATGTCACTTTTAATCATACGTATCAGATGATGTAGGTACATATTTGGTTGGAATAATGAACGAAGGTTTTTTAGATCGGGCAACCTGCCGTCGTAACTGACAGAAAAAAAATCGAAAATTGTAGTCATAGCATTATGTATTACCGACGTTGGGCTAGGTATCGTCATCGTGTATATAAAATTATTGATTTTTGTTATGCTCCTCTGCGGGATGAATTTATCGTCATTTCGAAAATTGTAGTAATAATCGTTAGCGACTGAAGAAAAAAAAAACCTAATAAGGTCTAGTTTTGTTTTCTAAAGCTAATAAGGTCTAGTTGGAATTTCGGCGTGACGGTTCACCTGTTGTTGTTTAAATGTTAATCCACTCTCAAAAGCGATGGATATTGGTCACTGGTGCTATAAATAAAACATGAAGTAATATCCCCCAACTGCTGTTTGCTCTCTCATGCTTTAATATAATCTAAAAATAATGCCTATAAAGCTAGAACGTACGGGTGGAGGTGATAACTAAAACCCTTTCTGGAAAAACAGATTCGGGTTTTACACAGCGAACGTTATAGGCCTTCTGTGATTGAAAGATTTTATAAATTTGGCGATTGAGCAGCTAACGTGTAATCAGCCTCAAAATCGATGGATTTTGTAAACTCTGCCCTGTGCGTTTTTCAGCAGGGAAGATTACTAAAGCATCATATTATTATAGTTTATGATAGTGGGATCGCCATATACAACGGATGCAAGAATATGTTGTCAGATAAATTTGTAACTCTGCTCGCTTTGACAGGTTTTCTGTTTCACCATTGAGTGTGTGTTGTACGCCGGGGGAAAATGACGTCACTGCGTGACTTATGAGTGATGTAGCGACGCTCACGAATCTGAATGCTGAACAGTTGCAGCCGTGGGATAATGTCATGGCTCGTGCCTAGGGTTCGGTAATGTCGCATAGCATACGTTGGCAGAATGCACCACACTTGTATATGCCTATTGACACGGTCGTGGAAATATAAACGGCATGCCATGCCGTTTATTTTTAAAGATCAATTCCTTCTATTTCTCGTGAATGATAGAAACAAATTTAGTTTTTTTGTGGCCAAATGTGTTTCATTTTGTACCTGTTGTAACATATGTCACTTTCGCTGAGTTTCAGAGACAATTTTTTTCAGCTTAAATTTGAGGCTGATTACATCTTAAAAAGCTTGTTTGAATGTTGGTCATTGTTATGCACCTCTGTAAAAAAATGACTAACTTGATCATTTTTTTCATTTCAGGCTAGACTGGCTGATTTGATGTCCATGAAACGGGCTGCTTACCTCACGAAACGTAAAATTACCAAAGAGGAAGTTTCAGTAGCCCAAATTAGGATGATGGAACATTCACCACTCGATCTGTCCCTGTCGTCCGTGATTGAAATAAATAAGAATGGTAAAAAGCCCCCGACCAGGAAACCAACAATGGAGGGGCCAGATTCTCCATGCTCAGCGAGTTCTGATACAACAGAAGATTTTCAAGATACGACAGAAGATATTGGAGATATGACAGAAGATATCGCAGATACAATGGAAGATATTGCAGATACGACAGACGAAATTGAAGATACAACAGACGATATTGGCGATCTGACCGACGAAATTGCAGATATGACTGATGATAATGTAGATACGACAGAAGATGCCGCAGATATGAAAGATGCCATGCAGCATTTTGAAGAAGAACTTCAGAACGTAAGATATCTATGCTGATGCCAAAACAGGAATTGTGTTGTAATGAGATTGTCAGTTGATAACATTTTAAAAGCATATTTTCACACAATCTCACTCTGAAGTGATATTTTCAATTTAGGTTTATACATGTATAGTTACTGTTGTGTCCGTGATAGCACGAGTATTACTGACCATACAAGAAATTGATTAGTTTTCTAGAACATTGTGTTGTTTACATGATCAGCACCAGATCAGAAATATATGATGAAGTTATGCAAGTAGATAGTATTTTAGAGGAGTGGGGTTGGGGGGGGTAGTATCCTGTCTCCGGGTAGAAGGTTTAAAGGATTAATGAATATATGTAAATGTCTCACTTGCTCCTGTTATCTTGCAAGCACGAAATCTTTGCTTAAAATATTCCATCTAACTATATATGTGTCCTATGTTTTATATCTGTGTTTATTTAATTGTATTAAACATTCTGACACTACAAAAATAAAGTCTGAAATAAAATTATCAAACACTAACAATATATGATCCATGAACAATCAAATATAATGGTTTTTCATCTCCAGTGATCCCTCTAATTATTCAATCTCCCTATCACAATTCCCCATTACTGTTCTAATAAATTTGATCACCCTGAGATTTTATGGTGGACATTTCACATCATGTGATTGGATTATTAGATGGATTACTGTCAGGTCTGTGTTTATTCTTCAGCCCTCTTGTGACAGAAAAGTGAGTGTTCCTGTGGACTTGTCTGTCTCCAATTCTTCACTGATCAAGGACCCTCCAATCACAGACACAGAACCAGGAGTCCTGGCAAAAATATCTGGTTCAGGGGAGATAATCACAGACGTGGATGAGGCACATTCCTCTGATGCATTAACTCAGCAGGTAAGACAGAAAATTTCGGTCTCAATATTCTGTGGATATCGAATATGATGTGGATGACTTAATTCGAGTTTTACCACTCTGCGCTCATGAAACTTGACCAACACGACACTTGACCGTTAACATGATTAATGAAGCCTAAAATGAAGACTTTTTATCCAAATCCAGGAAATTTTAGAAATTGCAGATACCAGCAAACTGGAGCAACTTTGATTGACTTGGTTTTTATACGCCCGCCCAAAAGGCGGTCGTATTATGGGATGGCGGTTTCCGTCCGTCTGTCCGTCTGTCCGTCTGTCCGGTTCTCGTGTCCGGTCTATATCTGGGACAGTTTCCTATCCACAGCTCCAATTTTTGGTGAGTGGATACCCTACGGGGAGACGATGTGTCGCGTACCAAAATGAAGGTCGAGGTCACAGGTCAAAGGTCACTGGCCTAAAAACAGGAAATCACTGAAGTGTTCGTGTCCGGTCTATATCTCTGAACGTTTTCTATCCACAGTTGCAATTTTTTGTGAGTGGATACGCCAGGTGGAGACGATGTGTCGCGTACCAAAATTGAGGTCGAGGTCAGAGGTCAAAGGTCACTGTTGCCAAAATCAGGAAATCATTGATCGTTGACAGTTTTCTATCTAAAGTTCTAATTTTTGGTGAGTGGATGCCCTAGGGGGGGAACGATGTGTTGCATATTAAATGTAGGTCAAGGTCAGAGGTCAAAGGTCAGTGTGATTAAAAAATCAGGAAATCGTTAAAAATTTCTAATTTTTGTGAGTGGGTTCAATAGGCGGAAATGAAGTGATGCGTACCAAAAATTAGGTCAAGGTCAAAGGTCACCGACCCCAAAATTGGGAAATTATTAAAAATAACATTTTTTGTGTCAGTAGATACATTAGGGGGACACGATGAGTCACATACCAAAATGTAGGTCAAGGTCAAAGGTCAAGGTCACTGTGACCCCAAAATCGTGAAATTGTTAAAAATCATGAATTTTTGTGTCCATTGAGAAATTGAGGGGAGACGGTTTGTCATGTACCAAAATTTAGGTCAAGGTCAAAGGTCAAGGCCACTGTGACCCCAAAATCAGGAAATCATTAAAAATCATTATTTTTTGTGTGCATTGTTAGATTGAGGGAAGACAATGTGTTGTGTATCAAAATTGAGGTCAAGGTCAAAGGTCAAGGTCACTGTGACTCAGAAATCATTAAAAGTCACATTGACATATGCCTGTCGAAGACGAGGTCGTGTAATGCGATGTTGCGTTCTGTCCATTCATCCATTGAAATTTGTTGTCCATGCGATAGCTCTAGTTTCAAGGTATGGATTGGTACCAAACTTTGAGTATACCTAGCTTACTCGCATGGCAAAGTGGAGCCATACATATGAGGTCAATTTGTCAAAGGTCTAGGTCGCAAAAATGAATCAAGCTTAGCTGACTAAATGTGTTGGAATATTCAAAAGTCTTTCCCCTGCATTTATATGATATTGTCCTGTTGAGTTGTCTCCCATGTTTGAAACGCTTCATTTAGTTAAACTGTTGTGAAATAAAAACCATACATTTACTAATTTAACGGGGAGAGGAGTCCTTTATGAACTTCACACTTGTTTATTAACTCAAGGACAAAGGTTTACTTCATCCCTTTCTTCTTCCTTCATGAAAAATTCTCTCATCTGAAAGGAATTCATTTGCAGGAAAACTACTATTTTCTTGTGTTTGACTATTGTCGATTTCAGTGTGGGATATGTGAGCTCTAAGCTATTGCTTCAAGGTCAACTAGTTACCAAGAGTTGAGCTCATTTTAGTTTATCATTCAATAGAAGATGTGATATATGTTACATTCTTATAAGCAAAAAATTGTAGACCTTTCTCTGGATTGCTAGATCAATTGGAATCAAGGCTATCAAACAATCTTGAAATTTGAACCAATGTAATTCCAGATATACGGGCGTATATTGAAGCCCCTTGGGCTCTTGTTTGTTTTTGTTTTTTGGGTTTTTTTTTTATTTTTATAAACGATTTCACGAAAATGACCAGACTGAGAGGCGTGAGTTTTGTATATATATATGCATGAGAGCATGATACCGATGTCAAATGCATGAGTAATGCATTAGACATGTTAGAGTTGATACATCTGAGATCGGCCCTTGAACATGCATTCAAATTATCGATCACTTTCTCCCTGCCGATTTTGAGATATATATGTACAGTAAGGATGTACCGTATGATGCTGGTGATAGTTAGATTCTGTGAGAGCTTGATCTGGTGGGGAATTTCATAAAAAAAATTGTGAAGACCTCAATTCCCAGTATTTGGGAAGGCCTATAACCTGGCACTGTTGTGTTTAAGCAAGCATTCGTGCTATCCTACCATCGCCTGAATAATGCTGTTTTCCACGTGGCCGAAGGGAGGCTCTATACCAACATCGGTCACTCGTTAATTGAAAAATGTATTTGCCCTCAGAGCGTCAAGAGCATCATTTTCTCTACACTAATTGTGTCACTGTAAAGTAAAATTTCATTTTTAAAACGGCATGCTAACAGAGCCATTACAGGTTGAATGGTGTGAAGGAACTCTCAAAAATTGGCTCTTACCTATTGAGTTCAGACTGATGTCGCTATGAATGTGATTTTTCATCTCATCTTACAAAGTAAGTGGAGATAATGTGAAAGCGAGAAAGAGGATGTCTTAGACAGTGTCGACATGAAAAAGATAAAGGTTTTGGTTTTACAAATTTTTAAAAAAAAAAAAAAACCCAGAAAAATTCACATTTGGAGGTGGGTATTCCACTGGTCAGTAATGACACTGCCCCAGGGGATTCTTGAAAGTTCATGGAAAGTTTGCTGCGGTTTTCAGCTGTCACTGGATGATTATGAAACTTGGCATGCATGTTTCTTATGATTAGAGGATGTACCTGCGCTATTTTATTTATGATATAAAATATTAATTTTTGTCTAAATAATGGTAAAATGATTTAAAGTTTTCTTGTTAAGCAACAGTTCAAAGAAAGTTTACTGAGTTGTCAGCTCTCAATGGGTGATTATTAAACTTGGTACACATGTTTCTTATGATTAGAGGATGTACCTGACTGTGATATTTATGAAATGAAATATTAATTTTTGTATATATTATGGCAAATGGTTAGGTTTTCTGTATACGTACACCTGTACATACATGTACAGCTGTACATGGAAAGTTTGCTGAAGGTGTCAGCTTTCATTGGATATGTTTGACACTTGTTGCACATGTTTCGTATGATTTCAGGATGCATGTGCTATTTGTGACATGAAATCTAATTTTTTTTCCAATTTATCATGGTTTGGATTTTTTCAATGATAAGGTTTTCGTTAGGCAAATATTTACATGTACACCTGTACATGGAAAGTTTGCTCTACATATGCTTTCAATAGTGCTGCAGCAAGGCGAGATATTGGGATTCTCAGAACGCTTGTTTTATAAACGATTGACCGAATTTCTTAGTCTACTATGCAATCATACGGAAACCACATTATTCAGGTCTTATCCACCAAAATTGTCCGTCATATTTTAAAATGGTTTCGAGCTACTTCAGAGCTGATCATCCAGATGCAATAGCTCTTCATTAGGATGAATCTGGCGAGAATTTCAGAGGATACAGATCTTCTTGACATAAGGCAAGATAACCCATCAACGTGAGGATCACATTTCAACCGATTGTTCCTGTTAGCTTCCAATGAATTTGTTCAGGCATTTATATTACTGAAAAGCCTCACGTCTAAAATCATTGCTGTACCCAGACAGACGTCTGTCATCAGATCAGGTCATATACAGGTTAGGGGAATCCCGCTCTCTGAAATGGAGGTAAAAAGGGTCATTTTCGCTCAATAAATCAGTTCACATAATGAATTCAGCAAAATCCTCTTGAGGCGCTTACAGACATATCTATCCGCATTAAATGATAGTAAAAAAGTAAATTGTCATCTATCTAATTTGCATAATAATAGGCCAAACATCCTTCGCGCAGTTTAAACAACATTGGCTGGTTCTTCGCATGGCAAATTAATTTTATTACATGAAACAATAGAAAAATAAATGTGCCTGAAATTTTGATGCATTGGTTAAGAAGGAATCAAAAGTTATTGAGCAAAAACGACCTTTTTTACCTCCATATTAGAGAGCGGGATCGCCCTAACCTGATATAATGCGATAGCGAGTTCTGTCCATCTGTCTGTCAGTTAACAGCCCCGTGGGGTTCCCAGGGTTGATCTGCGATGTCGTTGTGCACACCCCAGGTCATGGTAAGAATAGGTCTCAGCACCTCAGACAGCTTGTCATAAGATGCGACTAAGATGCGATGGGGTTTCCGGGTGTGAAAAGGAATAGGAGCCAAACATGATATGACTGAAATATAGTTGAAAGCGACATTAAATCATATTCACTGACTCACTGACCCTGTGCCACATCTCCTGTTCTGTGGTACGGTACATGTACCAAACATTCACCATACATTACACATGGAGCAAAGAAGAAAACTAATCATTTTGAGGTTAAACATTTGAAGGTCGGGGTCACTGTTGCCGAAAATCAGTAAATCATTGCTATTGTCATGTTTATGCTATAAGCATAGTTCTGTGATGTGGATACTGATGGCGAAGAAGATGCATGTGGAGTTTTACCCCATCAGTCTATTTTGTCCAAAGGATATTGTCTGTTCATCTTCCTGACAAACTAACTCTTCAAGGAGTATTGTCAGGCATTTCAAATTCATACAAGATATATGCAACTTGCGATGAGTCAGAAGATTATTGAAGATAATATCACTAACCATGACCTATTTATAAAGGTCAATTCTAGTATTGGTAATATCTTTTGGAGAATCACATCTAGGCTTCAGGGGTCGAAATTTACATCTGACTACCTGTCCCTGACTGATAATTTTCAAAAGAGCCAGAGAAATAAAGTACCTGTCCCCACTGACAGGTAGCCTATAATTTTTTTTTGGGTGTTCAAAATATATATGTTTGACAAAATTCAGTCAAAATAGCTGCTAATTAGTACATGGAAACAAGGTGTCATTAGGTTATTGGTACATGTAGCTTGCAACATGTCATTAATCTTGAATTACATGTACTTGACAATTTCAATGATCACATGTTCAGGTAATTCTTAAAGGTGACAGGTAAACGTTTTGGTCACTTGTCTCATGTGGCAGGTGAATTATTTTGAACATTTCTTCCAATAACCTACCACATATGCATGTGGTGATTGACTAGAAAGTTGTCCAGTTTGACTGGCATTGCCCGTGTTATTGCAATATCTGGATGGATCATGGCTAGGCTCTCCAAATTCAGACTGAAGTATTGAACTGGTGATTGACTAGAAGTGTTTTCAATTTGACCAACCTTCACCTATTGTATCAAGGACAAATTCTAGTCCTACAATATGCTTTAGGTTATGGCTAGGCTTCATACTGCAGAGGTCAATGGCTATGGGCTTGAAGCATATACAAGTTGACCAAACGTGGCCTATGTTATTGTCAAATCTTAGTTAATGAGATATGAATATTTTATGACTATAGCTAGATTTTTCAAATTCACCACACTGAAAATGGGCTAGAAAAATATACAAGTTAATGAAACGTGACCTATTTTATTGTTAAATTTCACTCAATGAGATATATTTTTGAGATTATAGCTAGGCTTTCCAAATTCATCCTACTGATAATGAGCTAGAAGCCTGTTGACCTACCCTGGCCTATGTTTTTAGGCCAAATTGTTTGTAGAGTTATAGCTATGTATTTTCCTCATTCAGACCACATGTACCTGTTGATGGATAGGTTTACCAAAGAAGAACGGTTACGTGGCCTATTTTTTTCTATGTCAAATTCAGTTTTTGATGATATCTTATGAAGGAAATTAGGCTCTCAAAATTGGAGTTTTGGTTTCCGCAGTCAAAGGTATTCTTTTTTGTCTCTTGACACTTATATGAAAGATGGACTGACTTTATTGGTGAGATGTAACACTTGAAACCTGTCCCCTCTTCACCTGTTCTTCCCCGTTAAAGTTCCTGTCCCCCTCTCATCATCGAGGATCCAAACTGTAGAAAACTATTTCTTTTGTATAACGATTCTTTCTCGGGTGGGGGTATTTTTGGTGAAGAGATATTTGCCTTGGTAAACTTTCAACCTTCAGGGTGAGTGAATAGGGTTTAACGTCGCTTTCAACATTTTTTCAGCTATATCACAACGAGGAAGGGAAGGGAGGAGAGGGGCGGGGGAACCTACTTCTAACAGAGCAGATCTACATTCATGCCGTAGGTAGACATGACACCCCACTCAGTCACATTATACTGACATCGAGCGAACCAGTCCTTGTTCTATCCTCTTAATGCTGAGCATAAGAAACGAAGCAACAAGTTCCATTTTTCAAGTCTTAGGTGTGACCCGGCCTGGAATCGAACCCAGTACCTACCGCTTATGAGGCTGATGTTCTAACCATTAGACCATCGTAGTGCGGTTCTTTCAACCTTCAAAATCGTAATTATCATGATTATGCGTGGTATAATTCTTCTCTTTTTTTTTGATTCGGTTCCACTTCAACCTGGTCATTAACAATTGTACTGCAGAATCTTTGATATTTGGTACACTTTATTTTTAGGTAAAAAGCTTTACAATAGAAACATTTTTGAATTGAGTCAGGTACATCTTTAAAACTCATCAATTTCATGAGAAATTTATAACTTCTCGTAAAATAATCGTTTGACAATGGACGCTCATGTAATGTAGACATTTCTCCTGATGATGACAAATATAACTGTCGAAATATTGAGACTGTCAATATGTGTTTGTTAACTTTATTCGGAGTGACTTTGCTTATAATGCATTATGCCAAGCTTATCAGTGGATCAACAAGATGTATAGACATGCATTCAACTTTGTAATCCTGGAGAAATCAACACGTTTACCCACCAATGCACAGCTTGAATTTCATAGCATTACGCTACAGTTCCATTTTTTTCTGCGCCTTCATAAAACATCTAGTTTGAGAAGTAAGTTGATGCAAGAGTGAGAAATTCAAAACGGGCGAATTTGCACTTCTGACCCATGACTATGATAAAATCATTTTTAGGCGCCTAAACTAAAAATGATTGCAATGTTGAATCGTATTTCAATTTTATTCCACAGATACAGAAGTATGTTAGACCTATTGGTCATAGTGTGGAAGCTATTGAACCGCAGAAAGCCAAGTTGGCACCTGTGAGACCCAAGTCCAGTCCTATGAAGACCAGAAGGAAGAATGCCATCCCTGTTCCAAGTACAAAGTCGAAATCTGGTACAAGCACTGATCCTCTTCTTTGTTCCGTATGCGGATACACGTGTGTAGGACAGGGGATTCTGGATAAACACATGAGAACTCATACGGGAGAGAAACCATACAAGTGTCCAGTGTGTGGAAATAGTTTTGCACAACAAGGTACCTTAACGCGACATATAGCGAGACACACCGGAGAGAAGCCGTTCAAATGCTCGGTGTGTAACTACAAGTCTTCCAGACAGGGCGATATTAATGCGCACATGATGACCCACACCGGCGAGAAACCATTCAAATGCTCAGTCTGTGACCACAGGTGTACGAGACAGCAACAGCTCACTACTCACATGAGAACTCATACAGGGGAGAAGCCGTACAAGTGCTCAATGTGTCCGTACAGCTGCGCTCAGCAGGGTGATCTACAGAAGCACGTCAGAACCCACACGGGAGAGAAACCATACAAGTGTTTGATGTGTGAGTACAGATCAACGAGACAGGGAGATGTAGATAAACATATGAGAATTCACACAGGAGAGAAACCATTCAAATGTGCATTCTGCGAGTACAGGTGTTCACGGCAGTATAATCTGTACAAACACATGAACACTCACTCTGGAGGAAAACCATACAAGTGCTCACAGTGTGAGTACGGGTGTGAACAAAAGAGACATTTGAATAAACACATGCGAACTCACAATAAGGATAAACCATTCAGGTGTTCTGAGTGTGACTACAGCTGTACCCAGCAGGCCGATATGATCGAACACATTAAATCTCACACTGGAGAGAAACCATTAAAATGTTTAGAATGTGGATACATGACCACTAGACCGATAGACATGTGTAAACACATGGAAGTTCACACTGTAGATAAACCATACAAGTGTTCATTGTGTGAATTCAGTTGTACAGATCAGTTCAGCTTGTACAGACACATGGGCATTCATAGTCTGCAGAAAACTCTGGAAGAGTTCAGTTCTTGAGTTCGGGTATGTATCTCACGATAGGGTGACTCGTCCGTTTGTTCAGTATGAAGACTCGGAATTGAGTCTTCCCAAAGCCATTCATCACCGGACTAATTATATATATATAACCGACAGCTATAATTTCATCAGTTCAAACTGCGTCTTGATCAAAAGTATGCCAAAGAGAAATGGACAATATCAGTGTAAACGTATGACCCCACCCATGAGGAAACGGCTTCATGATCCAGGCTAGACTTGGTTCTTTCCATATTTGATGACTCTCAATCGATTATGAATATCTGGGGCTGTTGACAACGCCAATCTGCTTCCTCATTGAAATTTTGAGCTGGTAGGCATTCGGACTAGCAGCTCATGTTTTTTCCTATGCTGAACTGTCATTTGATTGTGCGAAATCTATTAGGAGATCAATTGAATAATTCAAATTTCTGGAACAAATATTTCGGATCACCGATTGAGCCAGATTTCACATGAATTGAGAATCAAAAAAGGAAAACCACTGATTGATATGAGACGTGTACGAGTGTACGTATTTGCGAAATACAAGTGCTCTGGAAAAACTGATTTATTGGATGGTTAATGGTACACAATGGTTAAATAATGGTACACAATGGTTCATGGTACACAATTGTTAATGGTACACAACTGTTAATGGTACACAATGGTTAATGGTACACAATGGTTATTGGTACACAAGAGTTAACATTATCGTACTGTATGATATCACATTGACCTGAAGTATGAAATATTGTCGAGCAGATTATGAAATACCATTGTATGTTGCATTAAATAAATATACTAAAGAAATGTTACATAAACGTTGAATCAACAAAACCTCAGTATAGCCTGCATGTTTAATATTTTATGAACTGCTGTGAGATTGAAATAACTAGCTTATATGTAAATAATGGTTACATATATATATAAATATTCAAATGTATCACTATCAATCATATATATCAAGCAGACACCAAAAAATGAACTGTGGATGTAGACAAGGAATGACGGTCAAAAGGCCATCTGAATAATTAGTCACAACTGCTTGACCAGTTTGTATGATAAGAGCTTGGTCTTACCTATCTGTTTTGTCTGTTTTAACATTCCTTGGTGTATGTGTTTGCACATATGTGGGTTGGAATACAGTGGTCAATTAGGTAATATTTTAAGCAATGTCGTGCTTGTTTCTGCTTTTAAACTCACGCAGATAGTTAGTCACATATTAGTGTATGTGTGCTGGTAAATTAAGTCAAAGAGAGTATTGGACCTGAATTTCGTACTATTATTACTCCTATGTCTACAGTCACTTGGTGTAACTTTAAGCTGATAAAAATGTGTTGTAACGTAAAGTAGCATAATATTTGTTATGCTTTTAATAATCTTTTCGGGAGGAATATTGTATATTTATCATCGCATATTTATATAGAATTTACCGGATGTTAGCTCCAACCTCGCCACCAGGGGTCGCTCTATGCTGGACAATTGGCCGTGATGTTAGCTCTAGTCATTCAAGTGGACCATGTAGATCGTGCTGTTTCTTGAAATCCAAATTCATCTACTAATTTGTGTCTACTGTTGTGTTACTTTTACTTCGACTCTGTGTGATAAAGTAAAACAAACCATACTCAAACTGAAAGAACAGTTTCGATCTATGGACTATATTATTCAAAGGACGTAGTGCAGTTTAAGAGAATTCGGCCCCCGAACAGTTGTTAGTGTCAAATTGAAATATCACGCACGAATGTAATTTTGGAAATGAGAATAAAATGCCCCGTTTCGTGGTATGCTCAGAATGAGTCTTGGGACTCTTCACCGGCGTCTTGAACTAGTGCATTTGCTCCAAATAATCGATTTCGTGTTGAGAATCCCAGAATTCTGTCATCCCAGAATACCATGCCTCATATCCCATATTCAATATCCAGCCGTGGTTAATTCTTAAAAGAATTTTCGAGTCAATAATCAAAAGACCTATTTCGACAGGAATAGCACCAACTCCTAATGTGTATTAGATAAAAATAATAAAAACAAACACAAGATGGTTTCATACAAGAGAGAAGCGGTCGACAGTGTTCAATGTGTCAGCAAGACACGATGATGTTCTATATATAAAATCATAATCACTGAATATCGACGGTAACCAAGATAAGTTTTAGCCTACATTACAGAGTGTATTTATTGGTGTATATTACACTCTGCAACCATTCAACAGGGTATCTGGATGATGTGTATCCCGCGGATTAAATCTATGACATGATCACGAATGGGCTTACCCACTTGGAATTTCCTCTTTTCTCCAATCCAAGCGAAACAATACGCAAACTTGTAATATACTACCAATGTTTTATTGCTGTTTTCTTTGCACACACCACTAGGGATTTGCATTCCGCGTTACACATTCTTAATGCCCAGTATTTCCATCAAGCTGCGTCCTAATTTCAGATGGTAAGAGAAAAAATAATTAATGCTAAGTCGCGTTTCATTTTGTTTGATGCCACTTTTACTTACATGTATGGTTATATTTTCCAAAGTTAACTTACATATGTTCGAGTAAATTGAACAATATCCATTTGACAACTTGCCTCCAATGCACTGTGTTCTAGCCCGGGTTGCATTTAGTCCTGTAAGCCACAGCGTACACAGGTGCGTCAATCTATGGGCTGAACAGTCACACTCATCAATAACAGCTCATCGGAAATCCCAGAATATATTAGCGTCACCTATACACTCATTCGATTATCTACCTTGTCATGGATCCGGTGCAGTCCTCAATCGACTGTTCTCCGCTGGATAATCGGCATAATTTACTTACAAATTTACGACCCATTCGTTTCAAACTTCTATCTCTGCCATACCTTACGTTGGTCAGCCATCCTGGCCGCGAAAATGTATATTGCCATTCTCCGAGCAGGGCTATTCAATCATATGACTGCGCGGAGATCGATTCGAAACAAAAGAGTTTAACAGAAGTGTTCCGCAGATTACACTTGACTTAGGAAACCCTTGGAATATATATGGAACCGCAGCATATTTTAAGCATGTTGCAGACAACAGTAAACGAATCCATGATGAGTTATGAACATAATGTTCACTTCGTTACGTCAAGAAAAGTGAACGGTAATTGGTTTTGAAAAAAGAACATAATCCAGTTTCATTCTGCACTGCTTTGTGCGTACGAATTGGTACAAATATAAGGCATTATCCACGCGACTACAAGTACAATGAACACATATTTACCGAAAACAGAACGACGAACTTTTCTTCTGTTTATATCTAGCTCTACTCTCTCTTTGTTATTTATTTATTCTAAAATATAGCGCTTGTAAAGATCTTGAATGAAGCAATGTACCGTGAAATTTAAATAAAACATTGAGTTGATGGACCGCGAAATCCGTATGGGAAGCGACCCTTAAACTATCGTTTCAGTCGGTTCTCCACCAACCAAACTGACTGTCGTCATATGAGTGAAACAAACTTGAGTGTGACATTAAGCCAAATTCCCTCCCTCCTCCCTCGTTTCAATCGGAGTGAGCCTGTGAAACGGAGCATGTGCTGTGGGGAGGTCGACATGATGGCAGCGACATATGATCGGTAAGGTCGTGACCCTCGTTCAGATTACAGTATTAGCGGTAAGTCTCTGTATATATGACATCTCAAAGAAAAGTATATCGACAAAACATCAACAACGGACATTTATGAGTGATACTGGTAATTGATATGAGCAGTCTCATTAATAAGATACCTCATTATTTCACTCTTAAATAAGGATTTGGAAGTGATGGATTTTAATTCAGGAGACAGTGGATTCCAGCTACGCGGGCCTTTTAGTTTTACTTTGTAAGATGATAACAGATCGACAGAAGTTTTGCTAAGATTTAGGTTTGACTTATTGTCTAACAGAGATAATCCATAGGAGATCATCCTGCTGAAGATTGTAATCGTCAGACATAAGCATAGGCCGTGTGCGTATTTATGCTCGCTCACCGGAACAGGCTGCCTTTTCAGACAGACACGCAGAATAAACGGCGATGTTTATGACATTGGCCTGTCAAAGCTAACCATGTGTTCATGACACATGATGTTCCCTATGGGTATACACTTTAGGCCTACGAATTTGTTTGCATATTTGGCTACAGCCACAACTGTTCCTATCAATAATGCCTTCGGTTGATAGTCTCACGCTTCGTTCATTGATCTTCGTGTGTTATAACCCGTACCGTATAAACGTTCATTTTCATGCTTCTTACCGGTTATTGGCTTCCAGAAAATAACCGATAAGAAGTATGAAAATGAACGTTTATACGGTACGGGTTATAACACACCACGATCAATGAACGAATTAAAGCATGAGACTATCAACCCGCGCCGTATAAACGTTCATTTTCATGCTTCTTACCGGTTATTAGCTTCCAGAAAATAACCGGTAAGGAACATGAAAATGAACGTACCGGTAAGAGGCGTGAAAATGAACGTTTATACGGTGTTATAACACACGAAGATCAATGAACGAAGCGTGAGACTATCAACCGAATGCATTATTGATAGGAACAGTTATGGCTAATTTGGCTATAGCTTTGTCCATGGCGAATTTGAGCCTTTTTCCATTTCTTGAACACATCAGAATTTCCAAAGCATAGGGGAGAGACTTTATTTTCGTCATACATACCATTCTTTACTGGACCGGTTTTGTTCTGTGTGCAAAGGTGTACACGAAGGGGGGTAAGACAATCAGATTTTTGTTTGTAGCGTACCCGGTATGCAGTGCTTGTACTAACGAGAACATTGTAGTTGAGCAAGATTGGATGATTTATGCTGTAGGCAGCTTCTGTCGTACACATGATCTTATTGAAACGGTATACAACGGGAGCTTGCGAAACCTGATAGGCCTAGCTATTATTTGACAGAGTCTTCATAAAAGCTCCGTAATTTGGGGCACTTGCTCTATACTGCACAAGCCCCGTAAGCTGGATTCTAAATGGAGTGGGGGCGGGGGGCGATTATCTTCGAAGTGTAACTCGGAACGCCAGTGCCGAGCGAAACCCTGCCCCCTCCCCCCCCATTTTTTTTTAAATTAAGACGTGAAATGACGCGTTCTGACACACTTTCACATTATATTTCCGACTTTCATAAAAAAAAATTGTTTGACTGATGTAGAAATATGGAACGATTTTTTATGCAGAGGAACACATATTCCTGAGAGTTTTTAAATCTAAATTTAGTAAAATGGTACCTTAAAGGTGCAATTTTGACGGAATATCTCTACTTGAAAGAACTTTGGTAGATTGATGAAAATACAAATGCTGGGTGTGTCCGGGTGCATGCACCCCCCCCCCCCCCCCCCACCCGAAATGTTTGAAAATGTGATATGGCGCGATCTGGTGCATCTTGATAGCATATTTATATGCTCTCAATGTGTTGCAAACTGATGTGAAAACATAAAACTATTTTTTGAAGTGGCCGAAACTTATATTTTCGTTATCCCCAGGATTTTTTCAAATGTAGTAAAATGGTGCGTTCTGATGCATATACGGAATGGTTTTTACTTCCAAGAAGTATGTAGTGTGGTGTATAATTGTATAGAAAGATACTTTAAGAGGAACTAACTTTCTTGCACTCAATCTAGATTCCAGTATAAGGACTGGAATACTAAATCCTAGACTTAATCGGGATAGAGGCCATCCGTTACTAGATGTAAATGATGCTCTCTGGTGTATTTTGACAGCATTTTGTAGCTTTGAAAAAACTTTTGGACTTCCGGATGAACGTATTTTGTTAGATGCGGAAATCAATCCACGACAGAAAATTTTTCGAAGACATGATCCTGTCGGGGAATTTTTCAAATTCGGAATGCAATACCTCAACCCTCAAGGAAAGTTTCCATCAAATGAAAGACCATTGCAAACAGTGTGGACAAATATTGATTGTATTTTTTTACGATTTTATTACACAGAGTAAACTGCAAATAAAGCATAGTATTCTATGGTGGTCTATTGCAATCATATTTAGGTCCAGTGACGTCACCCTGCCTTAATATATATATTTCAAACTGTGTGTAACGTGTACGAGCAAGACCAGTCGTGGTGTTTACGTGAAAACGAATCAATAACCGAGATTGCCCACTGGCATTCTGGCCGTCACCGTAGTTAGCCCCTTCACTAGTAAAGATCCGGGGATTGAAGAGATGATCACAACCCTACAAGGATGACTGACGCTGATGTAAAGGTCTATTATGGTATATTCTGCACAAATAGTATACGCGATTACAGATAATAGCGTAGAACCGCGTGGCTTAGACAGAATGTCTAAGGAGATGTAACGTTATGCAGTAGAATAATATTTACATATATGTACAGACATTAGGAGAGTGCATGAAAATAAACTTGATGTTATATACAAATAATATAAGAGAGTGTGCGCATATAATTTTACAGTTACAGTTATGCTTTAAATATGTATGGGTACGCGATAAGGGCGGCCTGGTTGCTGGCCCTTCTCTTCGGGGTATAAGGGCGGCCTGGCTGCTGGCCCTTCACCTCTCCCGTCACACGTAATCAAGGGCGGCCTGGTTGCTAGCCCTTTCCCCACACGATAACTGTATTTGCGACCCTCTGCGACCCGGTCGCAAGCCTCTGCGACCCGGTCGCAACCCGTCTGCGACCTTCTGCAACCCGGTCGCAAGTCGTCTTCTTCCGTCGTTGGAACGTTACGGCTGTAACGCTCTCTCAATACACGACACCCAGTCGTTGGAGCCTCTCCACGGATGTGGCAGCCCGTCGTCTTCTTCACCCCCAGTCGTCGGAACGTTACGGCTGTAACGCTCTCTCAATATATACCCCCAGTCGTTGGAGCCTCTCCACGGATGTGGCAGCCCGTCGTCTTCTTCACCCCCAGTCGTCGGAACGTTACGGCTGTAACGCTCTCTCAATATATACCCCCAGTCGTTGGAGCCTCTCCACGGATGTGGCAGCCCGTCGTCTTCTTCACCCCCAGTCGTCGGAGCCTGACCCTAACTTGTCAGCTCACCAGTTTGCTTCCCGCACAGGTAGGTATATAGCACGGCGTCTCAACCCTCACGGCTGCTGCGACCCGTCTACAGGTCTACACGACCCGTGGCTACACAACTTCACGACGACTCCCCTGGTTAGAAACACGTACAGCTCGTCCTCCGTGGCCGTCACAACATCTACATGGGTATATATTGTGTTATCATTACATCTGGTACCGATGTAGCATCATTACTGTCTGTAAACCGCTGCTGGCGACTCTCTGCGACCCTCTGCGACCCGGTCGCAAGCCTCTGCGACCCGGTCGCAATTCGTCTGCGACCTTCTGCGACCCGGTCGCAGGTCTGTCAGGTCTGTCAGGTTTCACGGTTTATCGACGTTTCTCGGGAGAAGAAGTCCGTCTGTGCTGTGCCTTGTCTTTTCTGTACTGTCTGTACTCTTTGTGGTCTCTTTCGCACCCGCACGGCGTCTATGCGACCGTCTGCGACCTTTCTGCGACCTTTTGCGACCCGGTCGCAGGGCTCTCCGATTCCACGATTTCTCGACGTTTCTCGGGAGAAGAAGCCCGTCTGTACTGTGCCTTGTCTTTTCTGTACTGGCTGTAATCTTTATGGCCTCTTTCACACCCGTACAGCGTCTAAGCGACCGTCTGCGACCTTCTGCGACCCGGTCGCAGGCCTAACGGGCTGCACGATATGTCGTCGAATAACGGTAGGAGAGATTGGCTCTATTATCTCTGTATTTATAGTACATTTGTATATAATCGGAGGATGGAGGGAGTCCCTTATTACCGTCATATACCGCTTCACGACCGATGACACCGACACATAAATAATACTGACCACGTCCCAGTGCCCGGGCTATTCAGCAAAACAGTGCCGATATCATACAATCTACTGGTATTGACCTATATCCTTATTCTATACTGACGTCTGAACATGTTTACCGGAATGTGCTACGCGGTAATACATGTCATGTTACAGTATTATAGAATACCCCCAGACTATACAATAAACACGCCAGTCGGTCTTCCCACTCTGTCGTGTTCCCTATACTATAGTACAACACACAAACACGGTTCCACACTGAAAATGCAAGCCGGCAAATTCGCATTGGATTGACGTGTTTTCACAGGTTGCACTAGCTACAGGATCTACAATCTTTTAGACTCCTAGGCCAAAACAATTACATTTGCGACCCGGTCGCAAAGTGCGCCAAAACCACACAATTCAGGCTGTATCTGGCGTGCTTTCTCCAGATCTGTCTTTTCGGTCTGCTCCCGCTTGAAATGTCTGCACCTGTATATATAGTGTGTGCACTCTCCGCACCCGAAAAGTCCCCACAGGAAGTTTCCTCGCGAACGGAGACGTTTCGCCTGCAATGAAAGATCGTCTCTCACAGCGAAATAGTCCATAGTCCATAAACTAGAATGGCATCCCAAACTAGAACCTGTAGAGAATATTCCACGTAAATGGCAACTCCTATCTTGCTCTGGTAAGCGAGAAATACGGGGGACTCCATTTCCGTACACTGGCTTGTTCCTCGCTGACGATACATGTCAAGGTAGTTCCTCGCATTCCATTCTGGGTCACGGCCTCCATATTCAAACTGTTCTCTACACAAACGGTTAACCGTTACATGTGTATGCACTTTCCAATGCTTGATTCAAGCTTAAGGTGTGTATACTTTGAGTTTCAACACAGACTCACTGTTCCAGTGTGCATGTTTCACCAAAATCGGGGAGATGGTAACTCATAAGTATCAAGTCAATTTGAATCTTGCATTTAATTTCCCCAATTTTGTTGAAACATCCACACTGGAACAGTGAGTCTGTGTTGAAACTCAAACTATACACACCTTAAGCTTGAATCAAGCATTAGAAAGTGCATACACAGTTTGAAATATATGTAATAAGACAGTGTGACGTCACTGGACCTAAATATGATTGCAACAGACCACCATAGGATACCATGCTTTATTTGCAGTTTACTCTGTGTAATAAAATCGTAAAAAAATTACAATAAATATTTTTCCACACTGTTTGCAATGGTCTTTCATTTGATGGAAACTTTACTTGAGGGTTTACGATCACTTTAAGGACTTCATTAGACTATGGAGACGCGACAATTTCCGATGCAAATCGACGCGTTCTGGTGCATTCTGATAGCATATTTCGACATTTACTATCAAACTGTCGTCACACTTACGTGGTATTTACTATCAAACTGTCTTCACACTTACGTGGTTCAAGGTTCTTTATTTGCTGATCACAGCGCCCGTTATCGAGCAGATATGCATTCAAGCGAAGATAATTAAGCATATATACATACAGAATAACCTTGTTGATTAGAAATAATTTGATTTACAGAGCAAAAATAAATACAAAATTGCTGGGAACTCCGTCGGTCCAGCGCGGGGGCGCATACGCAATCCCCCGAACCCCCATTCCCCTAGCCTACATGCCTGCTGCACCTGGTAATCATATACCATGTTAACTCCTTCGTTCAACAAAAAATATTACGAGACGAATCTTATTTACCGGATGCGTTTCAGGTGCATGTTTTACCGGGTTGGTGAAGTTTACCGCGCGTAAAGCAAAATGTTACTCTTTGTTTAAACAGAATTTAAATTTGAGGAATATTTAGTTTATCTTCCTGTCAATTTTAGAATAATTTTATGCAAATTCAAGACATCCGGTCATCGTTTACCCGTGGAAATAGGTCGTTACATCAATATTCCACTTGAAAGGAGATTTTGTGATTTTTGTAACGAAGAAATGTACATGATTCCATTTTTTGTTAGAATGTCCAAATCTCCATGATTTGCGAACAAGATACATAGCTAAGTATTGTATTGAACATATTAGTAAATTAAAGTTTACTAGACATAGCCATTGTAGAAAGACACCATAGAAAGAGAGATGGAAGACAGACTGGTAAATATAGGGTCCCTGGGTCAGGATGTTATCCCAGTAACCCAAGAAGAACCGGAAAATACCGCATGTACGTCTACGGAAGAGGAATCATGCTCTCAGCATTTGGACACGACGGGCATCCACAGCGAGTTTCCAGCGACTCCGTCTGATATACTGATAAAACCAGAGCCATTTAACATGGTTAGCGAGTGTGCAGTGGACCTCACAATAATGTCAGATATCTTTAAACAAGAACCGGGATTAACTAAAGATGTACCGGTAAGTGTGTACATTGTAGACGAACAATGATACCGGTATCTGAATTCAGCGCTGTATAAATCTCGTTCGAATTTGAAACTAAATTGTTTAGTCATTCAGGTGGCAATTTCAAAATCACGCCCACAGTAATTACACACGATAGCACGTGGACTGATATATAAACATTATCGAGAAACAGTATCCAAATACGGCGAGATCATTTCCAGACACGACGCGTGGTAAACCGTAAAGATCAAACGGGTTACTCCCACTAAAACGTGTGGCTTTTTTAGATAGTAGAAAATATCAAAAGATTGTGCCGTGCGCAGATGTTAATCTCCGTGAACTAAACGTCAATCATTATCAGAGAGAAAAGGCAGAAATTGTCGTGATTGGCTTGTTATGGGATCTCGTAGAATATCGGCGAACATGTTGGACGAAGTCATAGCGTTGCCTCTAGATGGTATTCCCCTGATTTACCATCTTTACCTAGATTGGCGCGTCTATAGCAGTGTGAAATGAAATATCCCTGTACTGATATCGATTGATAAAGAAGCCTTTGAAGGTAACATGTGCATAAAATTCGGGTTCAGGGTGTTTTGGATGATCACATGATCAAACTATGATAGCAAGTGATCAATGAAACGTCATGAATATACGTGAATAAATAATCAGCTAATCTAGTCCCTGAACTCACTAGCTGCGATAGTGGCCTCTGGTCTAGTGGATTTCTGGGAACAGAAACGAGATCCCGTTCGCACATGTGCACAATTAATTTTCGGCTGAACCAATCTCACGTTCGGCTGTTTCCGTATTGACGGAACTTAGCGCATCTGGTGAGTTCTGGGGGTAGATTGCTATTATTCAACTTGCATAGAAATACTGCTGTATAATTTGAATGTATTATGTTCTTATGGTTAACAGTAACTTTATTTCACAGTGAGTTGTGACCGAATCGCTCGATTATCAAAGGCACTATTTCGTATCCTGCTAACTACTTGATCGCCATACGCTCCCCAAGGCTTTTTGTGCGTTCTGTGTGATAGGCTAAGTTCCGCCAATAAGGAAATAGTCGAACGTGAGATTGGAGGTAATCGACCAAGCATCAGGGGAGATAATCCTGCTGAAGATTGCGCAGATGTTTATTGGACCAGGTTCTTAATCGGTTATCTGAAACGCGACTGTGATGCCCATCAGGCCGAGGGGTAAAAACATGATGTCTTTACAAAAGGTGAATCGTTCATAGAATTACATGTAAGCCAACATGTCCTCTGGTACTGGTCATACGTTGTTACGGTTTTACGTCCCATCTCCCGTTACGTAGAGTTACAATCCCAATTTTTACGCTTGCTGTATCTTTTCTGTTCAGATTGACTGCACTGATTATCAAGCAAGCTTAACTGATTCGAGCTCTGCAGCGATTCAAGGGAAACAAATCTGGATCGTTGGACAGGCGGGATCATCAAACGAATCCAGCCCTTCCGAACCGGAAGTTCAATCTGAGGATGTTGACAACTCTTGGCAGGTAAAGATACCGAGTGTCATTGTTGAACACCATTCACCGAGAGAATGTCATTTTTCGCTGTCTGCAGAGCACCAGAAGGATGTTTGATATACCCCTACTGGATGTTCGGTCACCTAATTCAGACATTTCTGATACTCTGCATATTACGTGCAAACGTTCTGGAAGTCATTGCGTGATTGGTTCATTCCCTAGGAACCTTCCTACCACCTTGAAATATCCCTTGTAAGGAATGTTAAACAGCACTAAGGCCCTCGGTAGATCTATTACAGATGGCCTGCAAGGGGTTTGGTGACTTCAAATAGGTTATTTGTTTCGCCAAAACTGACGCTTATTTGATCACAGTGCATATGAACTTGAAAGCTCTGACCTTCTGAATCGCTCTTTTTCTCGCTCAAACTTATCCCCGTCAGCAATACCCTGAAATGTGTTATTTGTATTTAAGAAGATATTATTTGTCATTACATGTAGAAAGTGCTCGTATAACAGTATTTTCTTCATTTTGGGATTACACTATCTTAGTATAACACATATTCTAGTTCTGAAAATTGGTTGAGTCCTATGAGGGATTCGGTCGGCGACCACCGGAGTAAGGCACTTAACCACCAGCACTATATGTCGGTTGAGAGGTTTAGTGCTGGCGGTTGAGTGCCTTACTCTGGTGGTTGCAGGGTTCGAGTCGACCAATTTTCAGCACTAGAGTCAGTGCTATAATAAGACTTAGTATTAGCGATCCATCACCATGATTACTAGCATAAAGTATACAAAAAAATCATATCTACCATATCTATTTAATAGATATACAAAGATGGTGAGCCGTTTGGACATATTGTGGATACCAATTACCATGGTGACCCAGAACCAACCGACAGCAGCTTGTATATGAATCTGAATTCTCATCAGAGTTCTCTGCCAATAGTTTCTGTCCTAAATGTAGCTGATCAACACAGAACAGCACCCAATGGAGACAACAAATTTCAGTGTTTGACGTGTGCATTGAGCTTCAAACGATCAGCTGATCTGTACAGACATATAAAAACTCACTCTGGAGATACACTGTTCAATTGTTCTGAATGTCCCTCCAGCCTTAACAGTCCGGACACTCTGACGACGCAAAAATGGAGTAATACTGGAGATAAGCCATTCATATGTTCCGTGTGTGACCACAGGTGCAGAACACGGACTCATCTGACTGAACACATGAGAATTCACACTGGAGAGAAACCATTCAAATGCTCACTGTGTGAGTACAGAGCTACAAGACAGAGCCATCTGAAGCGGCATATGATCATTCACACAGGAGATAAGCCGTTCAAGTGTTCGGTATGTGAGCTTAGGTGTACAACAAGAGACCGTCTGATCGAGCACACTAGAACGCATACAGGAGAGAAACCATTCAAGTGTTCAGTATGTGAGTTCAGGGGTAACACCCATGGTTGTTTGACCATACACATGAGAACACATACTGGTGAGAAGCCATTCAGGTGTACGGTGTGTGAGTATAGTTGTATATCACGGAGCCGGCTGACTGCGCACATGAATGTTCACACAGGAGAGAAACCGATCAAGTGTCCGGAATGTCACTCTAGGTTTAAACGCAGATGCTATCTGAAAAAGCACATCATAAAACATCACAAGAGATAAGCCGTTCAAATGTTCATCGTATGACTGCAAGTGTATAAAAATGTGTGATCTAAATACACAAACGATAACTCTTACTGGAGAGAAAACCTTCACGTGTATTTTGAGAGACTACAGGTGTGTGATACGGGATTATCTGACAAATATGTACTTACAGACTAGCAATATAGATATTTAAATATTCATGCTTTCCTCACTTTATTCAGTAATTAGTAACCTTGTGAATGGGTTTGATCTGATTGCTATACTTTCCTCTGTCTCTCCAGTATGAATGCATGATGCGACATTTTGATACAAAGTGATGAATACGCCATTTCAGCACGCGACATTTCGCTAACTTCATTTGACAAAATAGGCAATCCTCGATCACTTGTTGGGATCATTTCCTGAATAAATAATGCTTGAGATTCTTTACAGCAAGCATATACATAACTATAAATGATGAAATAAGTAGAGCCATATTGCAGTAGGACACATTGAAGAATAGCTGTAACTGCTGTGTAACATGATTGGTTCGTTATTGGCCTAACAGGCAGTGGAATAACATTCGCCTTATTACTTTTCCGTTCATACCACCTTTATCATTCCGCTGTCCTCCCACGAAATACTCCCATCTTTTAAAATAGGCCGTTGCCACTTGACTGATTGTTTAGCATGACCAGACCTCATCTATATCTTGAGGGCAAATAATTAAAATAGATGAGGGATTTACATTTTCATGAGTAAAACCTACTCATTTTCTTCATAATCATAAACAATTGGTTTGCAATTTAATAATTAATAATAAATAATTATAGCATCTAGCATGTGTATTTAAAAAATTAAGGTCATGCTAAACAACCAATCAAGTGGCAATGGCCTTACATGTATTATTATGTGTAACAATTAATGTTTTCTCCTTGCTGGATCGTCACTGTATATTCAAATGCTGCACGAGTGGGGCAATTCTAAGTTGTACAAATATGTGTGGAGCTGAGTTTATGAATAATAACGTACATGTAAGCAATTATTTGCCTTAGTGGTTCGCTGTCTTTATTTCACATCACTATTGTATATCTAGAATGAAGATCGGGAAGAAATAAAACTGAATTTATATTTGATCAATTGGTTATTCGAACCCCAAAATCTGTGCTGCTATAATCATCTGCAGTCCGAGTTTGTAATCATTCGGCTACATAGCTATTAATATTTTCGACTGGTGGAATCATGTGGCGAATTGCAACGAACTACACCCTACATGACATTGTAAGCTTTTCGACATATTTCTATATTGTGACACCTTTACCCAAGACGAATTTTCAGTATCATTTAGCATCAACCCCACTGAATTTGGATATTTTGCACTCGTTTTGGTTAAATGTGTCGTATTTGACATATGAAGGAAATTTCTTCTAAGAAGATCACAAAAACTTGCAAAAAGTAACAAATGCCTATTTTCAAATATTGTAATATATATATATTTGTTTTAGTTTTTTGTGGGGTGGGGGACTCATTTCTTCAGAATACGAAAACTTCTATTATCTTCCTCAAGCTATTAATAACTTAGCAAGTACACAGATGAAAAAATCCATGTAAAGCGAACACCTCATTTATTCGGACTGTTCGGAAACAATATTATTGCCTCTAACTTTTAACCACTGATGAGGGGCCCGCAGAACCGGGGGGGCGGCGGGGTCAGCCCCACCCACACACACTTTTTGAGATCGCAATGTTATATTTCCCCCGTGCATGCATGAGCGGAGGTGTAATAGATTTTTGCGTACGTTATGCTTGTATTCCCCCCAAACGAGATATTTGTATAGGGCGTAGCGAGGGGGTGAGGGGTGGATGGGATTTTATGTTTATCAAGATTGGGCTCATATTTGCTACAGGTAGCTGAGCTCGTATCCACCGTGACGGAATCACCATTGGGAACACTTTTTTTTATCCAAAGCCATGTACTCGGAAGTTCCGTGGTCATACCCATGTAGTTTTATGTTTAGTTTGCTATTCTATATGACATCTCTTTACGGATCCATGAATAATCTACAGATGATCCAGCATTTCCAGTAAATCATGCCTCGAAATGTTCGTGACGGAATCACCTGAAACGGACATCACTCTTGACTAGTGTTGCTTGTCTATTTTTTTTTTTTTTTGCTGCTCAGTTTCAATCTGATTATTCTCATATGACATCTCTTACTAACATACAGTACCCAAGGATGATAAGAATTTTTTTCCTCGTTAGAAAAACGTGATTGGATGATCACAGGGGTTAAATATAGTCCGTGACGGAATCCCCAAAAAACCGTGATGGAGTCGCGAGTGCGCTTTTTACGGAGCGATTTGGACCCGTAGGGACTAATGGTCCTGTCTTAAAGTGAGGAAAACTTGAGCACCGGCGCTGTGTCTTGCTAACACAGAAAGAATAGAGTTCTTACACGACAAGAAAGAGGTCTGAAACTTCCTTCTTTAGGGTGTCCAGGTTTCTGTGTTTTTAATGTTCCTGTATAGTTTCAGGTCTGATATCTTCAAGTTACATTTGTATTTATCTAATTTTATGCGTGTAGTTGTTAATTTTCCAGTGGCACTACTTTCCTACTCAAAATATGTCGTCTGCTAAACCACAGATTTTGAGAGGCGCATGTTGAGTGATTTTGCGGGGCTAACTCATTCTCATTTGAAAGCGTGTCCGGGCAGTAATTTAGTCTTAAATAATATCAGTATAAGTGTAATTCATTTTAGAAAACAATGGGATATTTCACTTTGCCTGTATTCATTTACATTTTCATAAAATATGTGTGTTGAGTTACAGTTTGGAATTTTCGCCATTTGAGCTTACCCTTCAAGACCCTCAACAGTATCTTTTTATGGTAATTTTCTAAGATCCAGTGGTGGTCAAATCATTTACATAATACTTTTCCTGTATTCAGAAATGTTTTCTTTCCACTCTGCTTCTTAAATATTCTTGGAATGTTGCAAGAATTTCCCTGATCTACACAATAAGAGTTCTACATATCACATGCACCCAGTGTCTTTATGAAGAAAGGTGACAGGGGAGATAACCCCACCATAACGACAACATATATTCTCCTTACAGTAGTTGGTGTTGATTTGTAATGGCAAGTTATATGAAGAAGGATCGTACATTTTAAGAAGAGTTAACCTCGTTCCCACAGCCGCGCACAGAAGTTCTTCTTATAGCAATAGCATATATAGTGGCTATATTTAGGAAAGCGTGAAGTCCCCTAGGAACAAGGTTTGCCACAAACCAGTTCTGTTTCTGTTTTCCGCCATCTTTTAAGCGAAAAGGTGAGCGAATAGCAGACGACCCATTCGCAGTGATTCACGTAAATTAAATCTTCATTTTCTGCCGAACATTTGTCTACAGGATTATCTGTCAATTCAGCCAGCTGTCAATATTTTGTTAACCAGAGATCAAGAGCTTGGTAATTGATGTCAATCCGGCACTTTGGATCTGTGGGGTTTTCTGACTCAGAATGATCGTCGGATAAGTTGACTCGTGCATACTTCCAACTTTCATATGTCTGGCTAATATAATTTTGCTTTATGGATGTACGTGTAACTCAGAAACTCTAGGTGTGATCACTGATAGGTGAATATAGGGTAAGGGGGCTCGGCATTCCCATCACATTCAGCAACAACACGCTTAAAACTAAAGTGTTGAAACTTCCTCGTAAAGTGTTGAAATAACCCTTTAAGTGTGTCCACAGGGACTGGTCTTTAAGTGTTGTCCCTGTGGACACACTTAAAGGGTTACTTCAACACTTTACGAGTAAGTTTCAACACTTTAGTTTTAAGCGTGAACAATCAAAAAAATAGACTCCTTAGCCGATGTTTTCGGGCTAGATGTACGTGATCATCACGTTCATCACGGTGATGAATCTGATACGGTTTCGTGGAGCTCACGACGTTTCGTCCCCTTTTCGATTGCTTGGAACCCAGTTTATGCTGCATAAACTTCAGTGGAGTTAGTAATGTCAACCGCCCATCTTCGTCACTCTCATAGGTAAAATCTTTCACGAATGGGCATTTATTGAACGTTTTCACGGACACAGATTCACAGGTTCGGACAAAGGGTTACGCGGGACTTTATCCGCGTAACCAACGTGCGAACGAAACGATCGTTCGCGCAATTTGTGCGATATGCAAGAGGGACTGCCGTAGCCTCGAACCTGAAATCATAACAATTACGTCACGCACCACAAACAACGCTGATTGGCTATCTTGGATTGATCAACCTAGACGGGCACGTTTGGCAGTTTTTAATTTCGGGCACTGTGCAGTGCAATAGTGGAAACAGCCAATCAGCGTTGTTTGTAGTGCGTGACGTGATTTGTCCCATCGGTCACAAGTTAGCATGACTGCCCGGTTATTGAACACTTTTTATGAGTACGAGTCTGCAGGTCGGCCATGCAACCACGTATGGCCGAGAAAGTAACAATGGATAAAGGACTACATCTTTAGTGATAGATCGTCAAAAAAAATATTGAAGAAAAAATACGGGGAGAGACTGGGAATAGTTGAAACGCAGGGACCATCCACGGCATGAAAATGCAAGTTTGCGCCCAGTTATTGGACACTTTTTCAGTGATGGATTTATTTGAAACTAATCCACTTACTGTAAAATTGTTTGTCCCCCAGTCCTTAGTAAACATCCAAGAATATTTAAACATGAATCCACTGTAGCCCACAAATGAGTTGGAATGAACGTCGAAGATTCGACCGGTCCCAAATTTTGCAGTTTTTGGGAGTGTCCATTATCCTTGGCTGTCAATCAGTGCTATTGCCACTGTGAGCCACATGTCATACTATCGTAAACTGGCTGCTCCCGGAAATGTTCTACTTTCAGACGGAGTGGCGGGGAGAAATGTACATCGTCTGTCAAACTCCGGTCGTGTTGCACACTGAGATTCAGACTGTAGATTCTCCATATTTGTGGGAACATTTTCAGCCAAATTTCGTTGAATTTAATCAAACCTGCAATCAGGAATGAAACTCTGAAACTGGAGGAAATTTTCTGACGCATTTTTTTCACTCAAATTTGTGAGACTATTTCCGACACGCATGAGGGCTTAAGGACCAACAAAAGAAAGTGTTCAATTCATTGATGGTTTGAGACACCTGTTCAATGTTTCATGAGTCATTTTGTCAAAAAATATTGATTTTGCCTGAAAATCACCCCTATACACAATGTGATTATGAGGATTGCAATGAAAGAAAGCATTTTGCATTTTGGAACAATTTACACATTTTTCAAACACTTCAACATACCTCTTTGAACTTTAAAGCTGGATATTTCACAAATAAAGTACACCTCATTTAACTTGTGTGAACATCTTGCCCAAATGGTTAACAGTTACACTGGAGTTTATTTACAGGTCAAACACACGCAATTCAATCTGAAAATTCAAAAAAAAAAACAGGAAGTAGGCTTGCAATTTCTTCACTTGGCTGCCATTTTGAAAATTGTGAAAACTACGAAATTTGTTTACAATATTCGCCGAGAATTTCTAGGTGAACTGAGAGGATCAGTGTCGTGACATCAAGTTGCAAATGGAGGACATGACTGAAAGAAACAAAATATGTATTGGAATAGTGTCCTTCGTGCCTAAATATCTTATTTAAAGCGCGTGTAAATTTACCTGTGAACAAGACAGCCCCCGACATCCATGTTGGACATTACCGAATCACTTCCAAGTGACCAACAATACGCGCGAATGGCGACCAGGTATTTCGCTTCAAATGGAGATATTATTCGTGTTTGGATCTCAAACGTTTTGAAATCATTGTTGCTGGCCTTCAATTGGTCTTTGTTTATCATGTAATGTTACGTTTTGAATGTTTGCGTTCGGAACTATTTCCTACAGCGTAGGGAGGTCTGATCGACGTGGTCAGGAGGTCACTTCCGGTTCAGAGCAGATGCAGGGAAATGGGGCCGATTTGCGATTTTGCGAGTTGAAAGTATGCTCTAAAAGGACTAATAAGTCTATTTTTCGTCATCTGTGAACGGTGAGTAGTAGAATTAAGGTAATAGGTGATATTTGAAACTGCCAGGGTTTGTGTGTGTCGATGTTGTCATGCTCTTATGGGTGCCATGTGCGTTGATTGTTATGGTAAGTGAAGCTCCATGTATGGTTGTGGGCGGCAGTTTCCAGAATTGAACCGTTATATTAACCTCTGACGCTGCACGAACATCGTTCTTCATGTGAAAAATGTGCAGTTAGACGTGTTATAGTTCAGCTGTTCCCATTTTGGCAGAGGGTTAATCTCAAGTCATTAATATTCATTAGGCTTTGCAAGTTGTTCATAATTTTCAAAATGGCAGCCAAGTGAAGAAATTGCAAGCCTACTTCCTGTTTGTTTTTTTTTGAATTTTCAGATTGAATTGCGTGTGTTTGACCTGTAAATAAACTCCAGTGTAACTGTTAACCATTTGGGCAAGATGTTCACACAAGTTAAATGAGGTGTACTTTATTTGTGAAATATCCAGCTTTAAAGTTCAAAGAGGTATGTTGAAGTGTTTGAAAAATGTGTAAATTGTTTCCAAAATGCAAAATGCTTTCTTTCATTGCAATCCTCATAATCACATTGTGTATAGGGGTGATTTTCAGGCAAAATCAATATTTTTTGACAAAATGACTCATGAAACATTGAACAGGTGTCTCAAACCATCAATGAATTGAACATTTTCTTTTGTTGGTCCTTAACGTGCACAAATTACGTGAGTGAACAGAAATTTATCAGCGTGTCTTTGTAACTCAACTGTAAAATTAAATTTGTATTACAGTCGTCATGTAATATTCCCAGAAAATAACCCCGCTGGGTGTAGGTGTCCAATAATAGGGCCTGTCCAATAACCGGGCAGCCGTGCCATATTTTTTAATATATATATGTGTACAATTATACTAATGTACTAGAGATCCGTGTTGTGAGACTACAAGTATGGCTCTTCGCCATGGAATGGAACAATATCAAAGAGTTAGTGTAATTATTCCAACAGCCTATTTTACATTTAAATAGCCCCGTTTGAGTACCTGAGGCTCTAGTTAAATCTTCTCGATAAAAGAGCTTTATTAATTACACATTTTCTCCAAAAAATATTCCTAGGGTGAATTTATCACTTCTACTTATAAAATTAAAACTCCGAAGTCTCATTTTTACCAAGGTATACAGTTCCCGTCACATGCATATCTTTTCTACAGATGTTTCAAAATAGCATAGTTTTCAGTAAAATGCAATTTTTCTTCCTTGACGATTTCGAATTTTCCGAGTTCTTCAGGTTCAAAAATTGCAAGAAAAATATTTTGCGATTAAAACACATCATCTCTGTTATTGACGTATTCCCGGCGATCATAGGAAGCGAACAGAAAAAAACAGCATGCTAATATATGGTCTACGAAAGAATGTGGAGTGAATTTTATGCGAAAAAGGGCTGTTTTTAGCGATGTCCGCTTTTTCGTTGAATCATGAATGTGCATTTTCTTTGTTAAACGGTATACAGACTACGTGGTACATGTAAGTTGACTAACAGTATAGGCCAAGCTATTATTTGAGATGGTCTTTACAAAAGATCCGTAATTTGACACGTAAGTTTTCTACGGCACCTCGTACTCAAATAAAATCGAACTGGTTGTACGGTACCGTACGGTATCGTTGAAGCACTGGACCACTAAAAAAATAGTCCCGATCCGTACGCAACGTCTGCCAGAGAAGTGTTGTTTTAAATATTTTTTCCTGTTTCTGTTGCGACGAATAATTGAAGGCCAGTGGTAGATGTTTTGAGTTTGATATGTGTTCGGTTCAGATACGAGTTTGATTTTAACTCAGGGTCTTATTATAAGTGTTGCTCAGAGGGAGTATTTTCGTGTCGGCATCAGACTCCTAAATAATTTACACGTTCGGCAGTATTAACAAAATTGTACCTCGCTGGTTCCCTAATTGAGTGTAGACTTTCATCTTTCGACAGGAAGTAGTTTATTCCAAGCGCTACAAGGTGACAAACTTCTTTGTTTCAATTTCAATCTATGCGCGCCTCTACACATGAGGTGCTCATTTCGCTGTTTTCTCTGCCTGCTGAAAGCAGTGCTCAGGCCCCGCAAATAGTGCCCCGGCGAGGAATGTTATCGAGCAGTGAATCGAAATAAAATTTGCAGCTGAATAGAACAAATACAATACTTGCCAGTGGTACCAACGGCTTTTTATTAATCGTTGCAACGAAGGCGGAAAAAAATCGGGAAAATTCTGGTCTTTGGCAGAGATTACGTGTAGGGACTTTTTTTTTATTTAGGAGCCTCAGGCCTGTCTGTGCGCCGCTTTCTCAAAGCAGAGAAAAATGCCAAAAGTATGACGTCATTTGTACGAGCGCGCGCATAATGTAAAATCGAGAAAGGCGACCCCTGCCGAGAAGTTTGTCAAGTTGTAGCACTTGAATTAATGTACTTCTTGCCGATATAGACCTAATTAGGGAATCGACGAAATGTAATTACGTTAACACTGCCGTCAATGTAAATCTTTTAATGGTCTAATGTCTTTAACAATATTGCAAGACTCAACTTATTGTCGGATGCTTTTCAAATGCGTGTTTTGCCTAGTTTGTGAAGTTTACCGCGCGTTTTATACTAAAGATTGATTATGGAGAATGAATCCGGATTACTTTGACAGCGATATAGGGCCTAATTGATTATTGTTGCAGTGGCAGATCAGTGGGCCTTTTAACCTCAGCCCTTGTGGAAAGATATCATAGAAAGCAAATGGAAGACACACTGGTAAAGTTAGGGTCCCTGTGCCAGAATGTTGCCACAGTAACCCAACAATCCCATTGTCAGTATTTGAACAAAACGGGGATACACAGCGAGGTTCCGGCAGTTCGGCCTGATATACTGATAACACCAGAACCAGTTACCATGGTTACCCAGTGTACGGTGGACCTCACAGAAACGGGTATCATTAAACAAGAACCGGGATTAGGTGAAAGTGTACCGGTAAGTGTGTTCATTAGACGGGCAATGGATATTGAGACTCCATCAATTAGCCTTCGACTAGTCCGAAAACATCGGCTAAGGAGTCTATTTTTTGGTTGTTGTTGCTGAATCGGACTCCTTAGCCCGAATGACTGATAGAGCCGGAAATGGAAATAACTAAATAAGACGTTAGTCGCTCGAGATCTTTTACCGCACACGGCGTGGGGAATTCAGACAGAGGCACAAAAAGCATTTTATCGAATAAATAATATGATTTGGCATCTCCAGCACTATGACAACCACCTACAGACTCTTTTAATCAGATGGAATCTGCCTTCAAACACGGATTTTGTCAACAAAACCGTTGTGTTTCTTTCTCCACAGTTGACAAGGACATGCGCAGAATGTGGTTGACCTTTTGACTCCCGTCATCAAGAAATCGATCCATGCCGGTTATAAACCAGTAGCGACGCGTGTTTATTCACGTGATCAGAAAGATCACGAGATAAAAATAGCGAAGGTCATATTCTTACAGGATGTCAGAAAGGCGCGAAAACGTTAAAATCAGTCGATGTTTTTCTCTCACATTTGATCACGTTCTGTCAGCATCAAAACAGTCATGATAGATGGTACATGGACAAAGAAGCTCAGGTCGGTCAAACTGTATCAAATTGGCAAATTATTTATCTCTCGTTTCGTTATTTTCGTCAGCGAAAGATTGCGAAATGGCATTTTTCGGAACACCAGATTTTATCGCCAAATTTTAACCTACCCTCGCTCTGAGCTGTGATAGGAATGCCACGCCCCTTTACTCTATATTCACCTATCGCAGCTAGAGTTTCTGAGTTAGCCTTCGACTACCAGTCGAGCAGTATGCGCGAGCGTCCCAAACACTTGTACACCTAATCCGACATGCCGCCCGTACATGCTATTTAATAAACTGATATAATAGATATCAGTTTATTAAATAGCATGTAGGGGCTGCATGTCGGACTGTTGTACACCATATTGCTTTGTTTTGTATGGGAGAAACTCTGACCCCAGTCAGACAATCTTTCAGAAATTATCCGTCGTCTGGATGAAGGTTATAGGAATGATCTCTCATCGCATGCAGCTGACTGCCGCTGACACAACTGAGAGTTTGTTACATCTCCTAGGGTTCATGTATATATTCTCGTAGCCTTGATCCTTGCGTGTTCGGTATACTTGACAGATGCTAGAGGTTTACATTTCGCATGATGACTATTTCTCCTTTCCACTTCGTCAAAAATGTATTCCTTGTGCCTCAATCGAACTGTAGAGATAGAAAACCAAGCACAGTGCAACCGTTCTTCGAGGTAACTAAATAACCTACCGTACGGTTTGATGAAAAATATATACCGTACCCTGGATTACGATAAGTCAAACCTACTCGTAGGAGGAACGCGTTGGTTCGAGATTGGACTACATGTAGGCCCACATGTATGTCTTGCATATTTTGGTTCAATTCCGGAAGCAAAATATTATTCAGAATTTGACTTTCAATTTTGCTATGAAGTTGAGAAATTTTTCAATATAATTATCTCCATAATAATTCATAATTTGGAAAGCATTCTGTTTTCAAACGAAATTGTTTTCGAAGTTTGTGGAAAGTTACATGTAAAGCCGGGTTACTTCAAAACGCAGTTTTGTTATTTTATCTTCGATTGATTTAGATGTGAGAAATAAATTATTGTACTTGTGGCCATTTATATTATATGTCTTGCCTAGTTCGGAAAGGGGTTATCTCCCGTGCTCCACTTGCGGCGCGTTTGTGTTGAGAACTAAGTTAAGTGCCTAAGGCGCTCTCAATTATTATTAGTTTAGTAATTAAATATTCAATTATTATACAATATCAACAATTTAATGTACACAGTAGCTACCAGTGCATTTGTGGAGTATACAAACAGATATTTCCCTTAGTTTTTTTTATATTATAGAAGAGTTTGTCATGATACTATTTGAAATAACTGCAGAGACCTTTTAGTAAACTGAATCTCAGCTGTTGAGACTGAAATGAGAAGGATACGTACATATACGTCTACATCCGTCCATCAGGCTGAGGGGTAAAAGCATGACGTTTTTACAACAGAAGATGTATCGTTCATAAAATATCATACAGACTCACAGGCTGGTAATTATGGTAATATAATTTGTTCATTGTATTTTTGATGTGATTATATAATCGGATTGGGTTTACTATATATACTGAATTTATATCGAAGTTATTTATATTTATATGAGTATTTGCTGAATAAAAGTAATCTAGTCCGACATCTGACTTGACAATTTCTCTTGGTCATACCAGGCACGGCGGAAGCAATTGTTGATTTGGGGGGGCGGGGGGGACTATCACAGCACAAATAGGTGAGGGTCCAGGGGCCGCCCAGGCTCCGGAAGCTCCAGGGGTCTTAGAATGCCGGACACGCATTCTAGCGTATTTCCGAGTACATGTAATAAAACAAGAAATCTTTGCATGTGTAAACTCTATTTGTTTTGCCTGTTTTGTTGTTTCTGACAACATTTTTTTTTTACTATTCTCCGTCAAGAAAATGAGGATGTTCGGAAGTAGAAATAATTTGAATATTAAATATATATCATTTCAATCGAAAGGTTGATTAAGCTTTGATCATTTCACCAGCACAGATGTTTTCTACTTGTTGGGGAGCCAAAGAACACAGGTCAACTTATGAGTGTAAATGAGCCATAATGCTGTTCTGTATACTCTTATCTCCGTACCAGGCCGATTAGAGCTGTACATTTATTCTTGGAACTGTCCGTTTAAAATATCAACCAATTAACGGACGGCGTTTTACATACCTTCGTGGGATGAAGGCCCAGTTTATGTAGAGAAGAAGCTGAAGGACAACTCTTTGAAGTCCGAGAGGAAACAACATGAGGGCGTATCTGAAATAAAAAAAATTCTTGGCTAGCCTATAAACATCTGACTTCAGAGCAACCAGATGAAGACATTGCCTGGTGCTTAATTCATTCAAATGAGGGCATGTTCGGAGAGGTTATTTGCTCAAGCATATTTCCGACTGAAGTGACTGATATTCGTTGCGGTGTACAAGCTATCCGTCATACGGCTCAAACTTGATAGACGATAGATGATGGAATGAGTAAGGATGCCCTCATGCTAATTGGAAAATAAAATCTGCATTCAATACAGATATAGGTTTTTCGCTTTTTCTGTTTTTTTGTTTTTTTTGCCGAAAATATTGGGAGGGGGGAGGGATCCCCCTGTTCCGCCGTCCCTGTATACTCTAATAATGATCAATGGATAGTTGAGGTATTACGTTCCATCTCCCGTTGCGCAGTTTTACAATCCCAGTTTTGCGCTTGCTGTATCTTTTCAGATTTCAGAAGACAATGACTACACAGGCTATCAAGCAAGCTTAACTGATTCGAACTGTTCAGGGATCCAAGGGAAACAACAGGCGGGATCACCAAAGGAATCCAGCCCTTCCGAAACAGAAGTTCAGTCTGAGGATTTTGACCACTCCTGGCAGGTAAGATAATGATAAACTAAGTGTCACTGTTGAACATATTTACCGATTGATTGACCGATAACGAATTTGATTTGAAATAGGATGTCTGTTTCGTCAGAATTGACACTTATATCTAATCGCAGTGATGATCTGGAATGCTCTGATCTTTTAAATCTTTGAACTTGTTGAAATTCAGCATTCATAACAACCATTCAAATCCATTAGTTTCGATTTGACAAATCTCTCGCTGGGGATGAGAACTGAGACAATCCCGTAAGTCAAGTATGGTCCAGTGTCAAAATAGTATCACTACTAGAACCATGATTACAAGCCATAGTTTCATGCCCCGTGGGGCTACCGGGATTGACCTGGGATGTCGTTGTGCACACCTCGGGTCATGGTAAGAATAGGTTTCAGCATCTCCGGCAGCTTGTCGTAAGAGGCGACTATATGGGGCGCCCCCGGGGTTCCCGGGTGTGAAAAGGAATAGGACCCCACCCGTGGGTTTCCCGGGTAGAAAGGGAATAGGTCCCAACGTCGTGGTACGACTTAAATATAGTTGAAAGCGACGTTATCGTATTCACTCACTCAATCTTGATAAGTTCAGTGATATTATCAATCTGATTAGAACCAGATCCAGGAACCGAGTGTCTAATTTGATCTCACCCTCTCTCGAGTCTGTTCCTGCACGAAATGCAACAGGGATCCCGGAAATTCGCGACTCTCGTAAATAGTAAGACGGAGAGTGCCGATGACATGATTTCAAAATTTAACTTGAGCCCGATCAAGTGATCAACAATAGTCCACTGCGCAAAATGTCCCAACGTGGTGATCACCCTCGACTGACGTCGAAACCGCATAGCCCAAGCAACTTAGTTCTGACAAGCTTTGGATATATGCAAAGTTACAAGTATAGATAATATATTAATCACTTTTCGTAATGGATTTGAGTTAGTGATATATTTCGCTCCAGCAAGGCAATTCTAATTTTGCTTATTTTGAAAATGAAAATTCCCGTGACTAGGTCATATACCAATTGCGTGAGAATATATCATATACAGAGTTGATTGGTCAAATATGATGTAGCTGTCAAGTTAGTTTCGTGCTAGAAGGTCACCGAACGGCCTTGAGATAGGACAGAGGTCCGATCTAGTTAGAGAATCGGTTTCTGTCTCTGTTTCTCTGCTTTTAATCAGATTAGGATATTTTGTGTTTATTTGCCGTGTTTTTAATCTGTTTTGCTGGTTGAAACTTTGGTTTGATGTTTGTACTATGGAATGCTGTATTGTTTTTAAGCTTTCCAAATATTGTTTTAATCCAGTATCCCATTAAAATTGGCTGATTTATGTCTTACATGTATATGTCGAGATACTCAGTTGATGCTTCGTATTCACGGGTCATCACCATGACTGATCATCAACATAATGTATATTAAATATAAAGAATATGTATATATATTTAATAGATATACAAAGATGGCGAGCCGTTTGGTCATATTGTGGGTACCAGTTACCATGGTGATCCACAGAACTCCAACAGCAGCCCACATGTGAACTGGACTTCTAAAGATACTTCTCTGCCCATAGTTTCTGCTCTACATGTAAATGTAGCCAACCAACATAGTCGCACTGGAGAGACACTGTTCGAGTGTTCGGAATGTCCTTCCAGCTTGAACAGTCCGGACAATCTGTCAAGAAAAATAGGAAGTAATGCAGGAGGTAAGCAATTTAAATGTCCCGTGTGTGACCAAAGGTGTACAACACGGAGTGATATGACTGAACACAAGAGAATCCACACTGAAAATAAACCATTCAAATGCTCACTGTGTGAGTACAGGTCTACACGACAGAGTCATCTGAAGCTGCATATGATGATTCACACAGGAGATAAGCCTTTCAAGTGTGCTGTGTGTGATCTTAGGTGTACAACACGAGGTCATCTGAATGAGCACATGAGAACTCACACTGGAGAGAAACCATTCAAATGTTCAGTATGTGAGTACAGGTGTACCAACCAGGCTTATTTGACCGTACACTTGAGAACGCATACTGGTGAGAAACCGTTCAAATGTACGATGTGTGAATATAGTTGTATAGCACAGCGCAGGCTTACTAAACACAAGAAAACTCATACTCGAGAGAAACCACTCAAGAGTTCGAAAAGCAACTCCAGCTTAAATTGTTCGGACAATTTGAAGACGCAAATGGCAATTAACACAGAAGATAATCCATTCAAATGTGCAGTGTGTGGGTGTAGATGTAAGACACGGAGTCATCTGACTGAACACATTAGAATCCACACTGGAGATAAACCATTCAAATGCTCAGTATGTGAGTACAGATCTACCAGACAGAGCCATTTGAAGACGCATATGCTAATTCACACAGGAGATAAGCCCTTCAAGTGTTCGGTATGTGAGCTCGGCTTTAGAACAGGAGGCCATCTGATTGTGCACACGAGAACGCATACAGGAGAGAAACCATTCAAGTGTTCAGTATGTGAGTACATGTGTGCCGCCAGGGGATGTTTGACCATACACATGAGAACTCATACTGGAGAGAAGCCGTTCAGGTGTACGATGTGTGAGTATAGTTGTATATCACGGCGCAGTCTGAATGGCCACATGAAAATTCACACTGAAGAGAAACCAATCCAGTGTTCGGAATGTGACTCAAGGTTTAAACGCAAAAACGAGTTGAAGATTCACATCGTAAGAAATCACAAGAAATAAGCTGTTCAAATGTTCAGCGTGTCAGTATAGGAACTGTCCGTGTGATCTGAATACACACACGATAACTCGTACTGGAGAGAAACCCTTGACGTGTATTGCGAGTGACTGTAGGTGTGTAATACTGGATTATCCGACTCATCATCGCGAGCCAATGTATGAAATAGGAGATACATGTAAATAGATTGAAGAGTTTCCAGTAATCAAACCACTCCGACTCCAGTTCAGTCAGTGTATTACGCTCATCCACTATGGTGTTTGATTTTCAACCGTTTCTGAAATTCATCATTGGTCACTACATCTGATTCTCAGGCTGAAATCGACATCGGGTGTGAAGACAAAATCACAGTCATCGGTTAGTGACATGTTAATTCTAAACAACCGTAGGGGATGAAATACACGGTATTGTATGATAGAGGCTCATTTGAATCACCAAAAAAGGTATGGACTTGTAATGATGTACATATCTGACCATACACATGACAGTATATACCCAGCAGAGTGATTTATATATGTACGATATTAAACTCTACCTATATGTACTTATAAACTAGCAAGAGACATTTAAAATATCCATGCTTACAATATTTTCTGCGATCAGTGGTAATCTTTTGAATGGGTTTGTGCTGCGGTTCATACTTTCCTGCTGTCACTGAACAACAATATGAATACATGATACATGTACTTGTATTACTCCGGCCATTGATAAACTACAGGACTGCAAGACTCCGAATGGTGTACGAACATTTTTGCATACATGTACATTCTCTATTCCGGTAAGTGACATTAGCATGCGATTGGGGATCACAATGTGATGGATCTGACATGTCGGCATGCGAAATTTCAGCAACTTTATTTCACAGTCCAAATTGTCGTCAAAGCATTAGATAGCATCTGCGATATGATTTCAGTCATTTTACATACATGTACTACATTGTTACAACATATCTTTGTGGTCCTGGTTTATCGGAGTTAGTAACAGCAAAGCCTATGTATTTCATATGTAACCGAGTCGGAGTTGATAGATACCAGTATGTATTTTTCAGTAGCCAGGCCTATGTATTTTTCGTTAGCCTATGTCCATCATTGAAATATCTAGGAAATGTCACTGTGTTAAGTAAAATACTGCTGTTGCCATGCACCCATAGTATTCATGATGCCCTGTCATATATAGTGGTTAACATCTGATAGTTAATAAGCCCCACTCCCCAGGGATCCTGGACCTTGGGAGTGTTAAGTGTAACAAGAATACAGAATAAAGTATGGGGGGAAAAAAAAGCATTAGATAAAACAAATGCATATGCATGTGCCTTCCATGATTTTTTGTGCCTTCCGTGATTTTACCTAGTAAACCTAAATGATCATGTGTTACAGCCCAGATGAGTATAATTATATCCGTTATGTAAAGATTATACAAATAAATCAGAAATTTAACCTAGCTCCTATACAGCTCATGTACGAATCTGAATGATGTTGATTTTGCTAAAATATATAAAAGTAAATTGAAACAGAAATTATCTGGAAAATATTCTATACATTTCTGCACAGTATGTACATGTACCGCAAATCTCGTAATTCAGTTATTTGCTCTATAATTAAATATTGATCTGTTTTGAGCCCACTGCAAAACTGAAAAAAAAAATTCCTTCATTCTATGCCGAAATGTCGCGTATTGAAATATCACTTGCTGAAATGTTGTTACTGCAATTTCGTGTGTCGAAATGTTGCGAATCTCCCAGATGGCCAAATAAAGGACTAGTGCATACTGCAATTTTTGCCACCAGGTGACGGCACATTACCGCCAGGGGCACGAGTGTATCTACTTAAATAAAAAATCCACGAAAACAATTGTTCATAGTACTCCCTTAAAAATCTTTGCAATAAAGACTCATCTTATTGCCGTATACGTTTATGGTTAATGTTTTGCCTAGTTGGTGAAGTTTACCGCGCGTAGGCTTTTTTTTTAATACATCACTTCCTAGTCGTAGAATGCGCATGCGTCGGTGACGATCATCGACAGAGTTATCTTTCCTTCCATTACTAGGACGTCCACCATGGAGAATGGCTTTATTTGGCATATTGTTGCCGAGAACAGTCCACTGTCTCGTATTGTGGCGCTGGCTAAACCAAAGTCACTAAAAGCTTACGTGAAGCATGCGGATGTGTGCACCAGCAGTCAGAGTTTCCATATGAGCCATAAATCAGGTATTTAGATCAATATTTTGTTCTAACGAACCACTGAAAATGAAATCATTTGATGAAAACAACAACAACAACATTACGTGTCTGTAATCAGGTCAGAGCAAAGGACTAACTGGGATATATATCCCACTTGGGATATTAAATCCAAGTTTGGATATTGAAATATATCCTAATTGGGATATTTTGACCGATTTTCATACTAAACGGCAATGGCGAATTTCGGCATCTAAAGTACGAAAACAAGATAGAATTTACTTCACAAAACTGCCAATGTAACTGTATAATTTTGCTGACTTTTTCTCGCCGAAGTTATTCTATCTGATATTGAAATTACGTGCATTATTTTTTCGTGTTGTTGCTGCAGTATACTTCTCATCAATCACCACTGTTGTATGTTTTTAAACAAACAGAATAACTGGGAGAATATGCCAACTTGAAAATATGGAAGTATAAAAAAAATATCCAAAGTGGGATATTTTATCCCAATTGGGATATATATCCCAGTTAGTCCTTTTCTCTGACCTGGTAATAGCGCAGCATCATGACTAGCCCTTGTTGGCGTGACCAGGGCCATGCTCACGCCATTGCCATTGGGTCGGAGAAACCAAGCTATAGCGCACGGCAAACAGCAAAATTCAACTCCTGAAATTCGACCCAAATACATGAGTAAATACGTACCTCATTCCATCAACTTATCCATATACACACACAATCTGCTTATGAAAGCACAGAGGGTAGAAAAAAACAACAAGTGACTCTGGATTGTTGTTGTTTCTCGGCATATGTCAAAACGTCCTTCCTGCTCGCTTCACGCCATCTTTCTTTCCTTTCCTTTGTGCGCTCGAGGATTACCCAAAATGCAAACCGCGCACGTGTTTGGAAAGAAATTCGTCTACTGGCAAACATGCTTCAAGTCCCATAACATGCTTTTGACACACAAGCACTCTTGGAAATATTCCTTTTCGGGTGTAGAGTAAAACTAAAATCAATTCGGACATACCGGAATCGATTGCCCTCATTAGAGCGTACATGTTCTTGGCAATTGACGAGCGTGTCTTGCCGAACACGTGTGCGGTTTGCATTTTTGGTAAACCCCTCGGCGAGAGTCTCGGGCTTCCGCAAAACAACACGTGCTCACGGAGTTGAGCAGGGAAGACGTTATGTTTGTCCAGAGAAACAACAACAACCCCGAGTCACTTATTTTTTCCTACCCTCTGTGCCTTCGTGAGGAGTTTGTGTGTGTACAGTATTGAAGTTGATGGTATAAGGTACGTTTTAAATATCTATATCTGTCGAATTACATGAAATGGAATGTTGTTGTTGCGCGCTATAGCTTGGTTTCTCCAACGCAATGGCGTGAGCATTCCCTGGTCACGCCAACAAGGTCTACATCATAAAATAGGCAACAGTATATTTCTTTTTCACTTATTCTACATTTTTGTTTTCAAAATTGTTTCAACCAGTCTTGCTTCCTAAAATCTGAAAATGTGATAGGACATAATTTTCTGCATTTTTTTTTTCAAAGCAGCATAATATACATGTAATACAGTATTTTTTGTATATTTTATGAAAGACTATCTTTCTTTGTTTTGTTCGAAGGCTGAATTACCGCTGTGGAATGGAACAATGGCATTGACTTGCTGTGTTATTGGTTGTACCTGGTTGAAGAAATGGAAGAAGGAGTTATGTGAAGTATGTGGATGTTTCCATCAGCATTGGAATTGTACATGTGAACCACCATTCAGGTATTTACTGAGCATTAAAATTTTAATCCACATTTTTTTTGCTGAGAAAATGGCAAATTTTCAAAAGCGCCTTATTGACATATTTTGTACTTTTGGTGCATTTACAGCTGAATTTTTTTCTTATTTAACCAAAGTAATTTTAACAGAGAATATTTCAAGAGGTTTGATTGTTTAGAATAACTAAAATTGGTCTTGGATAAAGGCAATCTGATTAAAACTCAGACTTAATAAACCGCTCCTCTTTCGGACATGTCGCTGATTAAGATCTGGGATAGTTCCTATAACAAATCCGTCAGATGAACTCCGAATCGAATAGTTTCCGGGTCAAATAGTCGCCCAATGAGACGCCTCGTATTATAGCGTGACGGCTAATCTCCTAATCTCCGTTCTTGTTGCGATGCAGTTATGAACTGATTTTATGAAACAAATAACCGTACCTATATATCCAGCAGTGCAAGAAATATCCCTTGATCTTTTCACCTGGTCTGTCATTGAAGAGAGCAACGGGGAGCAAATAATATCTTCGGTGATCGCTCATGGACTGAGTCGACAGCCCCGCCTGAAGCTTCAGCCTTCAGGCGGGGATTTTTCTGCGTCTCGTCCGTACACTCGGCAACATAAAGATTTCCCGTAGCCGGTAAGAAGAACGGCTATACAGTGTCTTTTACGTAGCATGCAAGAGAGCACCTGCAGTCGCTCTTGCTTTAATGCGGACACGCCAACACACCATAATTTTAGATCTCGCCCTTGGCCGCCACTGAATACCGGTATAGGACGCTTTCCATTTCGCGGAGTCGGCGTGGCCGCTGGCAATGCTTGATTGTGCACTTCCATTTACTATACCGGAGCAATGCTGGCCTTGCCTCCAAATGGAAAGCGCCGATAGAGGCTCTTCGCCTGTTGAGGCTGGACTGTGATTGGTCGCCAGTCTGACATGCGCGACAGATTTAAGATAGGAACTGTCCCAGATCTTAATCAGCGACATGTCCGAAAGAGGAGCGGTTTATTAAGTCTGAGTTTTAATCAGATTGGGATAAAGGTGTCATATTTTTGTAACAAAAGAAATTACAAGCGTCTAGTCCGTCATTCATAATCCAGCCGTCGTCCATTAGAGAATATCCGCGTCCATAATCCAAAGATTCCATATTCCAAATTCAAAAAGACAATCATAGTATACATAAACATAGGCTTGTTTCCTGCAAGAGAGAAGCGGTCAACAGTTTTCAATGATGCCGGCAAGACATCATGATGTTCCAAAAATATCAAATCCGTATCGCTGATCAGTATTCTTAATCCATAATATTCGTTGTAAAGTCATCTAAAGAATGATGTATCTCAGACACGCTTTGATTGTGACTGTTCATATGAGTACCATGAGGATCTTGAAGTACATGGGTTCATACGGCCCCTAGCCCCGGGTTAAGCGGAATAAGACACAAGTTACGAAACGTAGCGCCATAGATCTTGCACGCTACGTTCGTATTTTGCTATCAGCATGCGATATGTATCGCCAAATTTGAGAAACTTTGAGTGTAGGCGCTTGGTGGAATATCCCTGTTTTTTAAGTTTCTGCACCAATGTTTTGTGACGTTGATTAAAATCATCACATTTAACACAGGATCTAGCAAATGCTACTAAGCGAGATATGTATACGCCATATGCAGGTCTGACCTGAAAAAGCTGAAAAATGCCAATTTTGAGTTGCCATAACATTTTGTTCATTGATCTACAGCCCTTGATTATTTTGTATCTTATAAATCAGTATATAGACTAAGCATATACCAATTTGGGGGTTTTGCACAAACATGCAAAATCCGCTCTTAAGACACCTTGAGGACGATTGTCACCACCCAAATGCCATTTTTTTTACTATTCTCCAACTGCGCATGCGCAGATTGACCCGTATAAGCCGTCAGCGTCAGCCTAAAAAATGATGCCAAATTTGCTGTCTTCGTACATGTATCACTGCCTTGGTAAGGGTGCACAATGCATAACGCATCACACTTCATAAGCAGAACGGTTTAAGACATTGGGTGTTCCATTGCTACGATAAACCTTGAAATATTTAGGATAAACAAGGACACATACTCGCTTTTTATCATTGTAAATGCCATGCTTCAATGCATTGTGATGATGGCTGCTCCATCATTGACCGCATGGTTGTCATGAGAGAAGCTGACTCACTCTCACTGATTATTTTGATTGAATAAATTAAATTTTGAATATATATTGATTCAAGATAAATACCCAAAATTGGAAGAAATAAACTCGTATTTTCTGCATGTATCTCACTTTGCTCAGATTATCATAGAAATAGGCTGAGCTTGAACCAGATGGATCAGATACATTCAGACAGTTTTACGTCTCATGTATTCTGTTTTGAAGCTACATGTACATGTACGATGAAAATGTTCATAGAAAATACGGTTATTTCATTCCACATATTTGCCAACAATTTCTGTCTCATGCTCAGAACTGTTATGAGAGCAAATTGTATTGGGAATTAGTATGTGCATAGCTTGGATACTGGGCAATCCACTGGTGTATAAATTGATTCACAAGTATCATACAATCAGTGTGAATTTGATCGGGAAACATGTGTACCCCCATATTTGATAATTTCCGTTGCTACCATGGATACAATGGAATCCATCATACACTTACTTTGCTCAGATTATTATAGAACAGACTGAGAT
>JAVTVY010013222.1:0-53602 GCA_036873755.1 Hanleya hanleyi | reverse complement strand
CAACCAGGACTGTTCCACTACCACGTGTGCAAGTGCTCAAGCAGCACTTCGCTCAGGCGGGATTTTCAGCGGAGGTTGGGCGCCGAATGGCACAATCTATTCGACCGTCCTCTTCCGCTGTATACAACTCAAAGTGGGCAATCTTCGATCTTTGGTGTGGAGAGAGGGATATTAATCCATCCTGCGCAACTATCCCGGAGATAGCAGAGTTTCTATTGTACCTGTTCAGGGATAGGGGCCTGGTGCCTGCTACGGTAGAAGGTTATAGAGCGGCCATTGCTCAACCTATTCTACTGGGTACTGGGATTAATCCCTCGACTGATCCAAACTTATCTGCACTAATCAAGTCATACAAGATAACTGGTCAGTCGGCTGTTCCGAAATTACCAAAGTGGGACTTAGCCTTAGTACTTCGGCAATTGGGAGAGCCACCTTTCGAGCCAATAGAAGCTATTGAGCTAAAATATTTATCATACAAAACTTCGTTTTTGTTGGCTCTTGCTTCAGCAGCTAGGGTGTCAGAGCTGCATGCGCTCGATAAAAGGAACATCAGACACTCTAGGAACTGGAGCTAGGTAGTTCTCACAACGGTTCCTGAGTTTGTGGCCAAGAATCAAGCCCTCTACGATTCCATATCTCGAGAGTTCACAATTCCAGCCTTATCTGATTTCCTTTCGTCCGGTCTTGAATCAGACATGTTAATGTGTCCGGTTCGGGCTCTTGCGTGTTACCTGAATCGTACAGAGGAGATGAGAGCGGGAAGGAGGTGTTTGTTTATCCCTTTCGATCCCAAAGCCAAACAAGAAATAAGTAAAAACACTATCTCGAGTTGGCTCAAAAATACGATTCGGCTAGCGTACTCCACGGCTACTGATAGGCAAGCCGCGCTTGTAAACGTTTCGGGTCACGAGATTAGGGCATTAGCGGCATCATGGCCTCTATGGACCAACAGATCGGTGACAGACATTATGAGGGCGTGCTACTGGAGGTCAAACACGACATTTGCCTCCTACTATCTCCGGGACATGACGCTGGCATGTAACGACCTCTATTCTATCGGCCCACTTGTGACCGCACAGCGGGTGTCAGGGGGACCGAGGCCAGCAATATAGCTACAAAAGTCCGGGCGTACAGTTGTAACCCTGCTTGCGGGTGAGTGCATTTTTTCTCTCGGCCCCTTTCGAAAAAAAGGGGGGGGCGTATATTGCATCTCAGCCTTGAAGTCAGAGTAGCAACAGAGGTTCCCTGTGTACCATAGGCATACAGGTTATTACTGTTGTATGATTTCATGGATCCTCTGTGAGGTAGAAGATCTATGATTTCTACTTTGAACTAGTCACTATGTATGGCATTTATCACTACCACGGATTGTATCAGTTTGCCCACCTACCTTACGGTGGCACTCTATGCAAAGAGTGGAAGTGAGGTAAGTTTTCAGCGCAAATAACAAAAAAATTTTACAAGTAAATTTTCTGTTATTAAGCTAAAACTTACCTCACTTCCAGTGATGCCCGCCCAACCTCCCCGCTATGATACATCCAGACCATGTATCGCAGTGGAACAAGAAGGAAGTAGAATTGTGGGTAGCTATGCTATCAGGTGACTAGCAGGGGAGATAACTGTGTCATTTAAATTCTTACTGTGATATTTCATGTAGACAAGAAATGCAAAGAGTGGAAGTGAGGTAAGTTTTAGCTTAATAACAGAAAATTTACTTGTAAAATTTTTTTTTTGCAGAAGTTGACGACACCATAGGAAAACATTCATTGTATACAGAAAGGAATTTGTTAGAAAATGATTCAAAAGCATTATTAACCCTAGTCCTGTCGGCCAGTCCTAAAGCTGGTCGACTTCTGTGTGCCATGCTGTCAAGCAGAGCTGAATTGACTAAAAACCGGCGACTGTCAAGTCGTTGGATTCGATAAATAAATTGAAGTAATGGATGGTATTTGATGGATGATACATCGTTTTGAACCACTGAACATACATTCAGAAAATATTTGGCATTGTACAGCATCAGAAATATTTAGGACTCATAATTTAGCAAAAATAATGTTCTGAAAACTCACGTGTGAAATTTTATCACGTCCTGATTGCTACCGATAGACTGTATTTTTCTGCTTCATCTCGAATAAATAACCCGTCTAAAATCTTCTAGATGTCATGATACGTATTCCTGGTTACTCTTCGCATAATGAATATCGAAAATTTATTGAATCTTCCACGTAAACGGGTCAATATCCCGTTGTTTACACGACGTTTGGCTTCGCCATTGAGTTAAAAAACGTTTCCTTCTCGGCTCGATTCCGTCCAGTGCGCACGCGCACTGACCGATATAAACAGTTCGGCCAATCAGGAAGTCGGGTTTACGTCAGGTGATTAGTATTTTCGCGGGAGGTCGTTACAGATTCGGAGTGAATGACATTTTTATCCAATAAAATCGATAATTACGGTGTGGTTGTTGTTGCAGAAGCTCGTGAACAAGGTGCATTTTTACACGTTTTGACGAACATTTCGGAAGAAACGGCACTGTTTCACATTTGTAGACTATCTTCACACAATCAGATGTCTTTTTTAGCCCACCATCACCAGATGGTGGGCTGTTCAAATCACTTTTCGTCCGTGGTCCGTCGTCCGTCAGTCCGTCCGTCAGTCAGTCAGTCAGTCCGTCAGTCCGTCCGTAAACAATTCTTGTTACCGCGATTTCTCAGGAACTACTGCATGGATCTTTTTCAAATTTGGTACACAGATTCCCCTTGGGGTCTAGTTGTGCAAGAAACCTTTTCTGGTCCGATTCGCAAATCCAATATGGCCACCAGGCAGCCATCTTGGATTTCCCCATGAAACCTTGTTACCGCGATTTCTCAGGAACTACTGCATGGATCTTTTCCAAATTTGGTACACAGGTTCCCCTTGGGGTCTAGTTGTGCAAGAAACCTTTTCTGGTCCGATTCGAAAATCCAATATGGCCACCAGGCAGCCATCTTGGATTTCCCCCCTGAAACCTTGTTACCGCGATTTCTCAGGAACTACTGCATGGATCTTTTTCAAATTTGGTACCCAGGTTCCCCTTGGGGTCTAGTTGTGCAAGAAACCTTTTCCGGTCCGATTCGAAAATCCAATATGGCCACCAGGCAGCCATCTTGGATTTCCCCATGAAACCTTGTTACCGCGATTTCTCAGGAACTACTGCATGGATCTTTTTCAAATTTGGTACACAGGTTTCCCTTGGGGTCTAGTTGTGCAAGAAACCTTTTCTGGTCCGATTCGAAAATCCAATATGGCCACCAGGGCAGCCATCTTGGATTTCCCCATGAAACCTTGTTACCGCGATTTCTCAGGAACTACTGCATGGATCTTTTTCAAATTTGGCATACAGGTTCCCCTTGGGGTCTAGTTGTGCAAGAAACCTTTTCTGGTCCGATTCGAAAATCCGATATGGCCACCAGGCAGCCATCTTGGATTTCCCCATGAAACCTTGTTACCGCGATTTCTCAGGAACTACTGCATGGATCTTTTCCAAATTTGGTACACAGGTTCCCCTTGGGGTCTAGTTGTGCAAGAAACCTTTTCTGGTCCGATTCGAAAATCCAATATGGCCACCAGGCAGCCATCTTGGATTTCCCCATGAAACCTTGTTACCGCGATTTCTCCGGAACTACTGCATGGATCTTTTCCAAATTTGGTACACAGGTTCCCCTTGGGGTCTAGTTGTGCAAGAAACCTTTTCTGGTCCGATTCGAAAATCCAATATGGCCACCAGGCGGCCATCTTAGATTTCCTCATGAAAATTTGTTATCGTGATTTCTCAGGAAGTACGGCCTGGATCTTTCTCAAATGTGGTAGACAGGTTGCCCTTGTGGTCCAGTTGTGCAACATACCTTTCTGGTCCGATTCCTAAATCCAATATGTCCATCAGGCGGCCATCTTGGATTTCCCCATGAAACTTTGTTATTGCGATTTCTCAGGAACTACCGCATGGATCTTTATCAAATTTGGTACACAAGTTACCCATGTCACCTAGTTGTGCAAGATACCTTTTCTGGTCCGTTTCGAAAATCCAATATGGCCACCAGGCGCCCATCTTGAATTTCCCCTTGAAACACTGTTATCTTGAATTCTCAGGAAACATTTCATGGATCGTTCTGAAATTTGGTACACAGGTCCCACATGGGGCCTAGTTGTGCAAGATACCTTTTCCAGTCCGATTCGAAAATCCAATTAATACGGTGTTCCCGAGTTGTGACGTTGCATCACAAGAGTCGATGGATTAAAGGGTCGGGCATATTCTATATATTGACTATAGAGAATATCCATATCTTCACCTTCCATATCAAGGAGTTAAAATAATTCGGAATTAAAATGTATTTCGTCAAATTTTAAATCAGTTTTCTTTAGTCCATGCAGTTGCAAGTGAACTGCCCCACCCTTTCGTCTGCCGGCAGGTCAGCTACATGCAGGGACGTCACTCTTGTGACACAATGTCACAACTCGACAACTGTAAACTACTGCATGTTTCGATCCAAGGGAAATAATCAAGATTCAGACACTTTCAAATTCGAAGTTTCAACATTACTGCGCGGACCGGATCCCTTCAGTATTAAGTATTGTACCATCTTACTATTTTCGAGCATGGTATCTTAAAAGAGATATCTCAAACTAGTCCAGTAAACAGAACAGAATTAGCATTCGTTCCAAATTATAAAATCTTAAGTATGCCAAAGTGTCAAAGAGATTTTTCTTCGCTTCCAGTACCCAATGATGACACGTGCAAAAAAATAAATAAAATAAAAATACTACAAAACGAAGACGAAGGATCCTCCGTACATGTACATTCACTTTCAGACTAACTTTGCTCATTTCTCTTGTACTATAACAACTGACATAAGTTCAGTTTCTAGAAATCTTGAAACTCCCGAAACTTAGAAAGATTATATCTTGGTGTTTTCCAGTGTCGCTTTTTCGATCTTTTTCGCTCAGATTCGAAATTCTGTAAACAAAATTACAACTCAATCGTCTCAGTAACAATGGACAAAAAGATCCTCTTGTCATTAGCTTACAATTATCGGACAATGGTGGGCGCCAAGATCCTTCAGGATCTCTCGTTAGTAAATAAACACCAAACTTGCGAGAAATATTTCGTGAAATAATATGTTTTAAATGGTGTGAGCCGTGTCTGGTTCGATTTTTTCCACACGCGGCTCCAAATTGTTTTGAAAGTGGACCAACTTGCAATGGTCACACTGAACGTATATATCCGGAGTCGACACTGGGAACATGACAGTCTGCCAACGTATATATACGGAGTCGACAGGACAAGGATTAACATCGTCGGATTCATTAGTGACCTCACTCCAATCTACGGTCTTTACTTTCTGTTCGAAATTTATTTTATTTTCTCATTAAATATTCTATATGTATAAGAATGTGAAACAGGAGATACTTATATGAAAGACTGGGAAATGATCGGTTATGTCAGTAAGTAGTATTCCAGACAACAAACTATCCTCATGAAAATTTTGATAAACATTGTCAATTAAAGTTGCTGACCGAGATTTTACCCTAGTCGGCTTTGTTATCTTTGGAAAAAAATAATACGATTTTAGTAATTCACTAAAATTTTTAGAAGGACGATGCGTATCTGTCTTGAATAAATCAATGTTGAAATCACCCATAAGTATGCATTTTTTATTTTCAAGTTTTAATTTGTCCAAAAGAGATTTTAGGCTATCGTTAAAAATTACTACATTTTTCCCTGGTGGTCTGTAGATAATACCAACAGTATACGATTGCTTTCCCATGTCAAGTTGAACAAATAGTGATTCATACTCTCCATCATCTTCACGATATGAAGCTTCTTCAATAATGGTACAGTTTGTTATGGTATCCTTCACATATAATATTAACCCGCCACCCTTTTTCTTAGATCTGGAGGAACAAAAAGGCCGATAGCCGGGAATATCAAATAAATTTTCAGTCGAGGGATTAAGCCAGCTTTCGGAGATTCCAATAACAGAAAAATTAAAATTCAAACTGCAACACAAAGCTAGGATTTCTGAATAATGTTTACGTAGGCTTCTGGCATTAAAATGTATAACAGAAAGGGACTGGTTTTCGGTAATGCCGTTTGATCTAATATTAGATGTGAAAGATTGTTCTATATATAATATTTGGATTGATGAGAGTTAATATCATTCCAGTATGCCTTCTCATACTGATTGTCTTCAGTTACGTAAATGTCTGCATCATCATTGTTAAGCTGCAATGGATTGAAACACATATCATCAATTGCGTCTAATGAATATTCAAAATCATTATGTAGAGATGTTTCACTAGGAGCATCAATTTTGGTCAAGAAGAAAGGTAGCTGAGACATTAGATTTGGAGGAACACCCTCATCGTTAATATGTTCAGCCATAAGGTAAGACGTTTTGAAAATGTAAACAAATGTAATCGGTTAGAAAGGAAATATCTGTGGAATTTGGAAAACTTACATAAAAATAGAAATAATTCAAAGTAAATAACAGCATGTGAGTCTCAAAACTTTAAGCTGGTGTGTGTTGGCACTCTCCTGTACTTCAATAATGTCTCGCTAAATCGAAAAATATGTATAATTTCTATATTTTCTTATGTATACATAATATATACATATATAATTATCATTGCATAATGTATGGATTATCCAAATAAAAATAGTACACATTGATCTTGGTCACAGCAAAAGTTTTGTACTCGTTAGAATGATCGATATGTAACACTAAACAAGAACCCAAATATTGGTAGAACACGCTGATCTTGGACACAGCAATAGTTTTGGACTCCTTCATAATGATCCGCTTGTGACAAGATCCCTGCTATTGTTCGTTCAGACTGATCGGTGTATAACCGGAATATTGATCTTGGACATAGCAATAATTTAGTGCTCGTTCAGATTGATCAATGTATAACAAAATCACAAATATTGATGATACACGTTGATCATGAACATAGCAATCGATTTATACTCATTGTGAAAGATCGATGGGTACCAGGATCACAAATATTGATAGTACACATAGATCTAAAAGCTGTCTTAATTTGAACTCATTCAGAATGATCGGTGTGTAACAAGATCCAAATGCTGATAGAACACACTGAGCTTGGTCACAGCATTAGGCCGGTGCAAATTAATTCTATGTTTCTCGTCAGGACAGCTTTTCAAATCAATGAGGGAGGGCGAAAAACACAACACAGTCAGAGATAAAAACACGGACAAAATGGACTTTTCCCCCCAATTTTTCAACACTCTGGAATAGTTTTCTGACCTACATAATAACAAACTATAGCAACATATTTAAACAATTTATTAAATGTTCAATCAAATTAAACTACTTAAAACATAGACCCCAGTGGTCCAAGTTCATCAATGTTTTTTCAAATGAGGTGGGCAGGTGTTTGTTTTATTATTTTTTTCTTTTGGCCCACATATTATATTCAAAACTTTCCTCTAATTTCTGCAAAATTAAAATTGCCAAAAGCTGACTGAACCATGTGAAATTCACATGAGGAATTCTTGAGGAATTTGAAGATTTTAGCCTAGCAGTATTTCAAATATATGTACTACAAAAGTTGTCTCCCCTCTTCAATTGCTGTTTCCAGTAATACTGAACCAGCCAGCAGAATCCCATTGGAATTTTCAATTAACTGGATTATCTGCATAGAAAAATGTCAGCTTTGTTTGTATTGTGAATACAAGCTGAAGGAAAAAAGCCAACAATATAATTTACCATCGGTACTGACTTGAAAAAACACAAGACTTAGTCCCTTTCCGTTTCGTAACAGGTCCGAGTTTTGCATGCACCGTTTCATAACAGGTCCGAATTTTGCATGCACCCGGCTACCACGCACGTGCAACAGGAAGTAAAATTTGCCGCGGGAAATTGACAAAGTTGACAGGACCCACAACAGTGATCAAAGATCGTCTTGAAATAAATTTTCAATGGATTATTTATCGGATTGTCCGTTCCTTCAGATAGATCTAGACTTCTACCAGGTATTTAAGAACATAGATCACATTTTATCGTTTTGCTAGATGAAATTCTACTTGTCGCATGGACAGGTAGATTTGTTTTTCACTTGTCGCCGGGAAAATTTAATTGTCCGCGGCAGATAGACAGGCGTTATTTTGACCGCTGTTAACTAAAACACATCAAATCTGGTAAACCATATAAACTTAAGTTTATAGTCATCTTAAATTAGACTTAGTGACTGTGTTTTTATCTCCCAGATTTGGCAAAATTCTACGCGGCATACATTTGTATTGGCTTCACATTCACGTAAAACCTAGGCGCGCGGCGACGCGAAACATAGAATCAATATTCCCCGGCCTTACATTCGAAAACTCTCAGAATGATCGGTGTGTGACAAAATAAGTAAAAATTGTACATGATAGAACACACTGATCTTGGACACATTCTTTTGAATTCTCTCAGAATGATTGGTATGTGACAAAGGCCCAGATAAAAATAGTACACGTACGGTAGATGTTGGACACAGCAAGAATTGTTTTGAACTCATTCAGAATGATCGGTGTGTAACAAGAGCCGAAATATGGATGGTACACATTGATCTTAAACATAGCAATAGATTTGTTCTCATTAGGAGAGATCGATGAGTACCAAGATCCCAAATATTCATAGTACCCCTAGATCTAGGACACTGCATTAGTTTAGAACTCATTCAGAATGACCGGTGTGTAACAAAATCCCAAATAAAAATAGTACACATAGATCTTGGTCACAGGAATTATATATAACAATAATTACGCATTGTTTTAATTATTTGGTATTTTTTGCTGCAAAAAAAAAATCTGCAGAACAAGGCAGCGCGAAATAACGCCTGCATACGTGCCGCCGGCAAGTGAATTTTTCCGTCGACAAGTTGCAAAAAATCTACCTGTCGCATGCTGCAAGTAGGATTTCATCTAACAAAAACGATAAAATGCGATCAATTTTCGTAAATACCTTTTAGAAATCTAGATCTATCTGAAGGAACGGACAATGCAAGAAATAATCCATTGAAAATTTATTTCAAGTCGATCTTGATCGTGTTCTCTGTCAACATTTCCCGCGCCAAGTGTACTTCCGGTTGTGCGCCAAACCTTGCGCGGTAGTCCGGTGCATGCAAAAGTCGGACCTGTTACGAAACGGAATTGGACTATATGTTTTTTTTCCAGCCAAAAGGCGGACGTATTATGTGATGGCAGTTTCCGTCCGTGTGTCCGTCTGTCCGTCCGTCGTGTCCGGTCTATATCTGGGACAGTTTTCTATCTACAGTTCTAATTTTTGGTGAGTGGATACCCTATGGGGAGACGATGTGTCGCGTACCAAAATGAAGGTCAAGGTCAGAGGTCAAAGGTCACTGGCCTAAAAAACAGGAAATCACTGAAGTGTTCGTGTCCGGTTTATATCTGTGAACGTTTTCTATCCACAGTTGCAATTTTTTTGTGAGTGGATACCCTAGGTGGAGACGATGTGTCGCGTACCAAAATTCAGGTCGTGGTCGGAGGTCAAAGGTCACTGTTGCCTAAAATCAGGAAATCATTGATCGTTGACAGTTTTCTATCTACAGTTCTAATTTTTGGTGAGTGGATGCCCTAGGGGGGAACGATATGTTGCATACCAAATGTAGGTCGAGGTCAGAGGTCAAAGGTCAGTGTGATAGAAAAATCAGGAAATCATTAAAAATTTCTAATTTTTTGTGAGTGGATTCAATAGAGGGAAATGAAGTGTCGCACACCAAAATATAGGTCAAGGTCAAAGGTCACTGTGTCCCCAAAATCAGAAAATTATTAAAAATAACATTTTTTTATATCAGTAGATACATTAGGGGGACACGATGTGTCACAAATTAAAATGTAGGTCAAGGTCAAAGGTCAAGGTCTGTGACCCCAAAATCATGAAATTGTTAAAAATCATAAAATCGTGATTTTTTTAGTCCGTTGAGAAATTACGGGGTTGTCATGTACCAAAATTTAGATCCAGGTCAAGGTCACTGTGACCCCAGAATCAAGGTCAACGGTCAGTGTGACCTAAAAATCAGGAAATCATCAAAAGATTACTATTTTTTTGTGAGTGGATTCAATAGGGGAAATGAAGTGTCGCACACCAAAAATTAGGTCAAGGTCAAAGGTCAAGGTCACTGACCCCAAAATCGTGAAATTGTTAAAAATCATGATTTTTGTGTCCATTGAGAAATTACGAGGAGACGGTTTGTCATGTACCAAAATTTAGATCAAGGTCAATAGTCAAGGTCACTAGGACTGCGGAATCAAGAAATCTTTAAAAATTATTTTTTTGTGCCATTAGGGGGACATGTGTCATGTACCAAAATGTAGGTCAAGGCCGAGCATCCGGTTACTGTGACCCCCAAAATTATGAAATTCATAAAAATCATGTTTTTTGGTGTCTACTGATACATTGACGGAAGAGGTCAAAGGTCAAGGTCACTGTGACCCCAAAATCAGGAAATCATTCAAAGTAACTTTTTTTCTGCCAGTTTATACATTAGAGGGACATGATGTGTTGCATATCAAAATGTGGGTCCAAGGTCAAGGTCACTGTGACCCCAAAATCAAGAAATCATTAAAAGTCACATTTTCATATGCCTGTCAAAGACGAGGTCGTGTAATGCGATGTTGGGATCTGTCTATTCATCCAATAACATTTGTTGTCCATGCAATATGTCTAGTTTCAAGGTATGAATTGTTACCAAATTTTGAGTATACCTTACTCGCATGGCAAAGAGGAGCCATACATTTTGAGATCAATTTGTCAACGGTCAAGGTCACAGTCTTCCCAAAACTGAATCAGTTTTAGCTGACTATATGTGTTAGGTTGGAATATTCAGAGTTCTCTCCCCTACATGTATATGGCAGTTATCCTGTGGAGTTTTCTCCCATGTTTGAAACAGCTGCAATTTAGTTAAACTTTTGTGAAATAAAAACCATAAATTTACTAATTTATGAGTTTCATACCTGTTTATTAACTCGAAGAACAAAGGTTTACTTCATCACTTTCTTTTTCTTTCATGAAAAATTATCTCGACTGAAAGGAAACTACTATTTTCTTGTGATTGACTATTGTCGATTTCAGTGTGGGATATGTGAGCTCTCGGCTCTTGCTTCAAGGTCAACTAGTTAACAAGAGTTGAGCTCATTTTAGTTTATCATTCAATAGAAGATGTGATATATGTTACATTCTCAGGCACAAAATTGTAGACCTTTCTCTGGACTGCTAGTTATCAATTGCAATCAAGGCTATTAAACAACCTTGAAATTTGGACCAATGTAATTCCAGATATATGGGCGTATATTGAAGCCCCTTGGGCTCTTGTTTGGACTTCTATTCACAAGCTGACGTTTCCAACGGGACTCTGGTGGCTGATTCTAATTTATTGGAAGCAGCAATTTACAAGGGGAGACTTACTGATAAATATAAGTAAATATAGTTGGTATCTGGTTAACTCTCCTCAAATTTTCATTCTTTAAAAGGGATCCTGGATCTAAATTCTATGATATAATGTCACAGGTGCCATTTAAATTTCACATGATTTAGTCAGCAACAAAGCTTTTTGCAGTTCTAATTGCAGAAATTAGGGGAAATAGTTGTCTTTGACATATCAAAGTTGATATCAACTTTCCATTGATGCTCGAAGTTTACCACATACATAACTTCTTTTTTATTGCAATATCTTAATGCAGCCAAATAATTAATAATTACAGCATTCAGCATCATCATAATTTCCTCCCAAGGTCATGAGAAGCTAAAGATTAATTAACAGAGGCCTAAAAACAATTCAATCTCTATAACAATTCAATCTCTCTATCAAAATTCAATCAACCACAATTTTGAGAACAAACTTTAATCAGTTGTTCCAATCAATTTGATTACCCTCAAAATCATTGAAAAACAATGTACATGTAACATTTTGTCACCTTCCTGTTCTAATCAATTTGATCACCCCCTGGTTTAATAGTTTCACTTCCTGTGATTGAATTATAAGAAGAATTACTGTAACGTTTGTGAATATAAATTGAATTCTCTTTTGTAATCATGAATACAGTGCCGCTTCGCCATAGCGCACCTCGATAAAACGCGAATTCGGATATAATGCGCACAATTTCTTGTCCCCCAAAATAAAAATCAAAAAAAAAATAATTAAGAAAAAAAAAAAATTGAGCACTGTTGTTAAAACATAACTCACGAAACACCAATTGCACGTAATAACCTGTTGATTGTGCGTGTATTTGTTTTGTGTTAGGCCTAAAGCTACTGTACTGGAATGGCCCACCTGTGCCTGGTACGTGCGACCACGTGGTGAACAACAACAACACAGTCATCAATGTGAACTTTGGTGTGCTAGAAAACAAGTTGTAGCATGCCGAAAGACTGTTAATTAATTAAGAGAGACCGTCAAACTTCTGAGCACACATTGTCATTAAGCAATCAGGATAAACTGTTAATCCCGTGAAGGTGAGAAATCTCAAATATGTTGCTGTTTGTTTTTGTCTCGGGTCTCTTGAGTAGGGCGTATCTGCAGCCCTCTTGGCCGGTCTTAGGATTCCCAGATTCACAGATTCCCAGTGTGATATTTTAATCTTCTTATCCGCAGTACAATCTCTTGTTTCTCAAAATTATATATATTATACAATTTTGGATTGGGTCTTTCCGTGAGTTTGGAATGACGTAGAATAACAAAAAAATTGCCCGAAATATATTTTCAACGACACGCATTATTCTACTTGATAGTGCAATTGAGACAACTTCAGAATGAATGGCTATTCTGCGATCACCTGCAGCCGAACGCTGCTGCCAGAGCACGTGAGCATCATTCGAATCAGTACTTTGTGACATTTGCGTGCATTCGCTGGGAACTCCGAAATAAATTAATTACCAATTTGAATCTAGAAGGTTAGTAAAATTACTGCTATGTCAAACTGTCTAATCACGTCACATTTGGCATGAAAAGACAGCACCCCATCAGCTTTGGTGCGTCAGTATCTTGTCATTGACAACGATCTTTTTACAAAAGAAACAAAATCACAAAACAGCTTGTTCACGTTTTATTTTGAAAGTGTTAAGAATAGGACAAAACAGTTTTCTCGGATATAAGCCTGCAAAGCGTTACTGCATGCTGTTAACCTTGGTTGACAACGCCACATGTGCCTCTGTAAAAGAACAACAACAACAACAACAACAACAAGAACATCAGCTTGGTATTTTGACAATTCATTATAGCGCGATTATCCTATAACGCGGTTTTAAATTAGGAGACAAACCATTGCGCTATGGCGAGGCGGCACTGTATATATATACCTAGTGATACATATTGTAATTGATAATGCATGCTGTTAAATCAACCATACATTGTATATGCCTTGAATAATAATGTTGAATAATAATAATTATAATTATAATAATAATTAGTTCTATAAAATTATTTTGAATCTTGGTATATATGTACACGGATTCGATAGAAAAATTTCTATTAATGTTGTGAATAGTGTAATAAACAGGTTAGGGCGATCTCACTCTCTAAAATGGAGGTAAAAAGGTAGTTAACTTTTGATTCCCAATTAACCAATGTTTCCAAACTTCAGGCACATTGATTTATCTATTATTTCATCTCCTAAAATTATTTTGCCATTTGAAGAACCAGTCAATGTTGTTTAAACAGCGCAACAGATGTTTGTCCTATAATTATGCAAATTAGATAGGTGACAATTTATTTTTTCACTACAGTACAAATTGCATTAATGTTTACACTCGTTCCGTTCATATTGCGGTCCATTCCCATTCATTTCATTCAGTTTTGTGGTTTTTCCAGTTAAAGCATTTGGTCAAACTCCGTTCACAATTCGATTATATTTCGTTCAAACTGCATTCATTCTTTTGCATTCATTCTGTTCATTTCGGTCATTCCGGTTTGTTGTCCTCCGCCACAGTAGCCACACTGAATGTCCGTCATTCCGTTACACCTTTCTTGTCTGATCAATAACTCAAGAACCGTTGAACCGATCGACTTCAAACTTGCAGAGTGTCTTGACAACGGTGAGAGGACAGTTGAGATTGCTTTTCAGTTACCTGCATATTCCAAGATGGCCGCAATCAGCCATTTTGGATTTCAGCAGTTGTATCTTTACACATTTCTTGTCCGACCAATAACTCGAGAACTATTGAACCGATTGTCTTTAGACTTGCAGAGTTTCGTGACATCGGTGAGATGGCCGTCTTTCATTCTGCTTACCAATTTGCCAGAGTCTGGCCAAGAATCAGTCTCTTTATGATTGCACGTCTCAAGAATTCAGAATCACAGCTCTGTCTAATTTTCTGTCGCAAGGTCTCGAAGACGACAATTTGTATTGTCCGTTTCAAGCTCTTGCAATGTATGTCAATCGCACCAAGGACCTGCGGGCAGGGAGGAGGCGCTTGTTCATACCTTTCGATCCTCGGAGTCAGCAGGAGATTTCAAAAAGCATCCTGGCTCTCCAAAACGATTAAGTTGTCCTATATAGGATTTGTAAAAGTATCTGCTCATGAGATCAGGGCGATAGTGGCCTCTTGGCCTCTGTGGTCAAATAGGTCAGTGTCGGATATCATGAAGGCCTGCCACTGGCGCTCCAATATTACCTTTGCGTCATACTATCTCAGAGACATGACTGTAGTGCAAGATGACGTTTATTCATTGGGACCCTTGGTGACAGCACAGTGTGTTTATCTTGTTTTTAATGGTGAATGTCTTTCTATTCCACACCCACATTTTAAAAAGAGGTGGGGGGGGGGGGCATGTTGGACTCCTCCATTATAGTTGGCTATCACACCGAGATTCCATAGGAACTACGGTTCAGGAGGTAACTATGTGAACATTATTATACCCCCCGACACGTAGTGTAGGGGGCGTATACTGGTTTCAGCTTGTCCGTCGGGGCGTCCGCCCGTCCGTACGGATGTCCGTACGTCCGTCCGTAACATTTCGTTTCCGGAGCATAACTTGACAACCGCCAGTTGGATTCCTCTCAAATTTGGTATGCAGCTACCATACCATGAGACCTTGCTTGGGATTGCGTTTGGCGCATGTGCGTCTACAGGTGGCGCCACCTAGGGTCATTCCGTAACATTTCGTTTCCGGAGCATAACTTGACAACCGCCAGTTGGATTCCTCTCAAATTTGGTATGCAGCTACCATACCATGAGACCTTGCTTGGGATTGCGTTTGGCGCATGTGCGTCTACAGGTGGCGCCACCTATGGTCAAAAGTTTCTCATGTCAGTCCGTAACATTTCGTTTCCGGAGCATAACTTGACGCATGTGCGTTAACCGCACTCCAACCGAGCGAGGTCTCATTGTCAACTAGTTACATACTGTGCCGCCACTCATAACATGTATACTTATATTCCTCCACAAATACTCGTCAATTCCTATCAAATGTGCATCCGGGGGGTATCTTGTAAGCATGCTTACTGATGATTTCCACTGCCACAATCCCATTCAGCTTACTCGTGAAACGTTAACCACCCCCATGTATCTATGCCCTTACGGGGGGTATCTTGTAAGCAGCCTTACTGATCATTTTGATCAAATGTGTGCATCCCTCAGACTATGCTCTAGTTCACATTGACATTAAGTCAATTGTAGTTATCTCACTGGAATTCTGGCAGTCCTTTCCCTTCGGGATCTTGGTCAGCCTGTGTTTCCATGCTGACTATGCTCATGCGTTTTCTCATATGGTTCTGCTTCTCCCACCATCCAGGTGTGGTATTCTACTCGTATGTCAGTAAGGTTGGTTTTTAATGCGGAATACATGTAGATATAAAAAATTTACAAGTAATTTTTACATTTTTAAGCTAAAAACATACCTTACTGACTGCCTCAGAGCACTGAACTCATACAACATACCTTACTGACTTACGTCCGTCCGTAACATTTCGTTTCCGGAGCATAACTTGACAACCGCCAGTTGGATTCCTCTCAAATTTGGTATGCAGCTACCATACCATGAGACCTTGCTTGGGATTGCGTTTGGCGCATGTGCGTCTACAGGTGGCGCCACCTAGGGTCATTCCGTAACATTTCGTTTCCGGAGCATAACTTGACAACCGCTACTTGGATTCCTCTCAAATTTGGTATGTAGCTACCTTACCATGAGACCTCGCTTGGGATTGCGTTTGGCGCATGTGCGTCTACAGGTGGCGCCACCTATGGTCAAAAGTTTCTCATGTCAGTCCGTAACATTTCGTTTCCGGAGCATAACTTGACAACCGCTACTTGGCTCCCTTTCAAATTTGGTATGCAGCTGCCATACCATGAGACCTCGCTTGGGATTGCGTTTGGCGCATGTGCGTCTACAGGTGGCGCCACCTAGGGTCAAAAGTTTCTCAAGTCAGTTCGTAACATTTCGTTTCCGGAGCATAACTTGACAACCGCTACTTGGATTCCTCTCAAATTTGGTATGTAGCTACCTTACCATGAGACCTCGCTTGGGATTGCGTTTGGCGCATGTGCATCTACAGGTGGCGCCACCTAGGGTCAAAACTTTTTCTTGTCGGTCCGTAACATTTCGTTTCCGGAGCATAACTTGACAACAGCTAATTGGATTCCTCTCAGATTTGGTATGTAGCTACCTTACCATGAGACCTTGCTTGGGATTGCGTTTGGCGCATGTGCGTCTACAGGTGGCGCCACCTATGGGCAGAATTTTCTCAGTTGGTCCGTAACATTCCATTTCTGGAGCATAACTTGACAACGGCTGATTAGATTCTTCTCAAATTTTGTATGTAGCTGCCATACCATGAGACCTAGCTCAGGATGTTGCATATGCGTCTACAGGTAGTAAGTTTAATATTTCACTTCCCATTTACTTCCTTTTCCTCTTCAATATGGTTATCCAGATGACAGTAATTCGCCTATCTGTTGCAACAGCCCATTTCAAGTCTACACGGTTCTAGTGGTAACAACAGTTAGGTAAAACACAATATGCCTGCATAACCCCATTCTCAACAATCATTATTAACATCAATTTTCTGAACAATCCATTAAACTCATCTGAGTATCGTCACGACACATGCATAGACAATCCGTTAACCGCACTCCAACCGAGCGAGGTCTCATTGTCAACTAGTTACATACTGTGCCGCCACTCATAACATGTATACTTATATTCCTCCACAAATACTCGTCAATTCCTATCAAATGTGCATCCGGGGGGTATCTTGTAAGCATGCTTACTGATGATTTCCACTGCCACAATCCCATTCAGCTTACTCGTGAAACGTTAACCACCCCCATGTATCTATGCCCTTACGGGGGGTATCTTGTAAGCAGCCTTACTGATCATTTTGATCAAATGTGTGCATCCCTCAGACTATGCTCTAGTTCACATTGACATTAAGTCAATTGTAGTTATCTCACTGGAATTCTGGCAGTCCTTTCCCTTCGGGATCTTGGTCAGCCTGTGTTTCCATGCTGACTATGCTCATGCGTTTTCTCATATGGTTCTGCTTCTCCCACCATCCAGGTGTGGTATTCTACTCGTATGTCAGTAAGGTTGGTTTTTAATGCGGAATACATGTAGATATAAAAAATTTACAAGTAATTTTTACATTTTTAAGCTAAAAACATACCTTACTGACTGCCTCAGAGCACTGAACTCATACAACATACCTTACTGACTTACTGACTGCCTGAGAGCACTGAACTCATACAACATACCTTACTGACTTACTGACTGCCTGAGCTAGAGCACTGAACTCATACAACATGCATATGGTCATACATGTACATGTAGAACAGAAGTCTATTACAAAGTGAGATTGACCTTTTATTTTGGGGGGGGGGGGTCAAAGTTGTTTGTTCATAGTGTTACTTATTGGTTTTTAACTAACATAACTCAAGAATGATTATTGTGTTGGTTTATACTGACCTTACACTAATCCCCTAGGATCAGAGTACGGGTATGAGTACTAACTGTGCTGTGGTAGCTATCTGTAGTAGCATATAGAGAGTATGCTGATAGGAAGATGAAGTCAAAATAAATAGGAGCTGCATGTATGCAAGACAGGTGGGGATTTATGGATTTCTAGATCCAATCCTTTCACTGCTTAGTCTTCTACCTATACCTGTGATATATGTAGAATACCAGCTGTTAGTTTTACAAAGTAATTAATACCAGTCAATAAATTACTCTTGTTTTTGACTTACTTTTGTTTTGTGGGGTGACCTGAGGGAGTTATGCAGTAGTGTAAAAGTAGTAAAAGGCAGTCAGGCATGTCAAGACTCCTCATGGTGTAACTGTCTGAATACTAATCAATGCTGACCACTGTCTTTGTCTGACCATGGAGCCTACAAGAGATGGAGGTTTGACTCCTTATCAAGTTAATCCCCCCCATGCTACTTAAAATCTGTTGAAACAAAGTTCAAAGAATTGTCAAAGGCAGCCGTGTAGATAACGAGAGATTAATTTGTTGACACTTGGCAGTTTTACTGCCTCTGTGTTGAGGCTCGGCCGCCGCTCCAGCTGGCCAGCTGAGCGTTGTTGCAAAAGCTGGCTGGATATTTGCTATATGTTAACAGGCTTTACCGTAATCTGGTCTGACCATTGAGCGCGACAACCGTAAACGAACTACGCCTCTGTTTTCGCGGTGTTTTGAAAAGGTTTCGGGTGTCGTAGAAGTGTGCAGAAAACGCTGTTTGCTGGTGAAAAAATTATCCAAATCGGCCAAGTAGATCCTGAGATACGGACGAATAAAGGTTTGTACAACATATTTGATTGAAATATTTCAACTTTTAACAGAAAATTGACTTATTTCCGGCGATTTCCTACAATAACATTTGGGATCATCACAAAGCTGAGTTTTCGTAGACCACGTGGAGATTTGAGAATTTGATGCCAAATGATGCCAAATGATGCCAAATTATCTTTTTTGCCACTTTTATAAAGCTCCTCGTTGCCCAAACCCAATGTCAGCTACAAAATGGCAGTGCTTGTACGCCGAAAGGCCAGGCGAGCCTCTATCAACCAGCTCAGCATGCGGTGTGATAAGAGTCATAAAACAATCAGGAGGCTTAGCTTTATTACTGTCCGCGGCCAAGTAGTGACCATTGATCTGGCCAAAATTAGTCGAGACAGTTCTCCATCTCTTGTAGGCTCCATGGTCTGACTGTATGGAGAGATCCCCCAGCCAGGCTCATATTACACAAATTCACCCTGAACTAATTAGCATTGCTTCCTTGCTGTGTTATGTGTGTGGAAGGGAGAGGGTTATTATCCATGGGAAAATAAAATAAATATTGTGATAATATGATATAATTCATAGATGAACTGGTATATATTTATTATTATATGGAACATGTCCAGAAATATTTGTTTGTGTATGTTGGGGCGGGGTGGGGAGGAGGGGAGGGGTCGCGAATATAACCAAAGCCGAAGGCAGTGGTTTCATTATGACTTCCAACAACAACACACAACATGAGGCAGATAGCACACGCAAAACAAAGCTCCTACTGAGTACCAAGCAAAGAAACTGAATAATTATCAATTTATTAAAGCAAGAAATTTAAATAAAATTAGTGGAATTCTTATTGCCTGTCCTCGTGCGTTGAATGTTTCTCGCATTGCTGAAAACAAATTTCCACACAAAGATAGCTATCGGGAACCGGCCACACAAGGTCCGATATAGTTGAATGCAATAGACGTGTGAAGGTACCCGATGGTAAAAGTTGTCTCCCTTCCGTTTTGACGGCCTATCAGGGGCACTTCGAGATGAAAAAAGATCTCGGCCTCTGTTACATTTTCATTGGATGCCGAATGAGAAACGATGTCTAAAGTTTACAAAGCCACAAGTACGGAAACAAATGAAGTCGCAGAGATAACCTGGTACATGTACATACTCCAACCCATGACATTTGTAACATTGTGGGATGGGCGAGTGCCGATCTAGATACAAAAACAACGGCTCACACAGTCAGAATTTCATTCGTTTTTATGTTCACTCACAGAGTGACAGAATCACCCAGACATACAAAAACAGATATATTATATCTGGGAGATGCCACACATGGATCTGTTCGCCACACGGCGCAAAGACCAATTGCCACTGTTCATATCTCTGGTCCCGGATCCGGTGGCATATGCAGTGGATGCTTTATCGCAGGACTGGACTGTAGCCCTTTTACTTCGCAAGTTGGGGGAGGCATCTTTCGAGCCGATCAGTGCTATTGATCGAAAGCATCTTCTATTTTAGATGCTTTCATACAAAACCTGGTTTTTGATGGCACTTGTTGGCAGATCGTGTGTCGGAGCTTCATGCACTCGATTACAGGAACATCAGACATTCCAGGAACTGGAGATACGCAGTACTGTCCACCATTCCTGAGTTTGTGGCAAAGAATCAAGCTATCTATGACACCATGTCTCAAGAGTTCACAATTCCTGCCTAATATCTGATTTCCTTCCGTCTGGTCTGGAATCTGACATAGTTATGTGTCCAGTTTGTGCACTTGCATGTTATATGAATCGTACTAAAGATCTGAGGGTGGGCAGGACGCGATTGTTTATCCTTTTCGATCGTAAGGTCAAACAAGAAATTAGCAAAAATACCGTTTCAAGTTGGTTCAAAAATACGATTCAACTAGCGTACTCCATGGCTACGGATAGGCAAGCCGCACGTTGTTAACGTCTCTGGTCACAAAATTAGAGCACTTGTTCTTTGGACTAATACATCGGTGATGGATGTGATGAGGGCATGCTACTGAGGTCAAATACGACATTCTCCTCCTACCTCCGTGACATGACGCTGGCATGTGATGACCTCTAGCGGGTATCCATGGAACCTAGGCCAGCTAGATAAAAGGGTCGGACGACAGATGTTAATCTGCTTTTAATGTTGAGTGGCATTTCCTCTCATTGCTTTTCGGAAAAAAGGGGGAGAGGTGTATGCTACTCATCCTAAAGTCAGAGTAGCGACAATGGTTCTTATAAACCACAAAGGAATTGATCCTCAACGAGGTAGATGTTGGATTTCTATTCTGACAGGTCACTCTGCTCACTTGGACGCTTTCCACGTTGCATTGTTTGCCCACCATCCTTTTTGTGGCTTTCTATGCAATAAGGCCGGGGAATATTGTTTCGCGTGGCCGCGCGCCTAGGTTTTACGTGAATGTGAAGCCAATACAAATGTATGCCGCGTAGAATTTTGCCAAATCTGGCAGATAAAAACACAAAGTCACTAAGTCTAATTTAAGATGGTTTACCAGATTTGATGAGTTTTAGTTACAGCGGTCGAAATAACGCCTGTCTATCTGCCGCGGACAATTGAATTTTCCCGGCGACAATTGAAAAACAAATCTACCTGTCCATGCGACAATTAGAATTTCATCTAGCAAAACGATAAAATGTGATCTATTTTCTTAAATACCTGGTAGAAGTCTAGATCTATCTGAAGGAACGGACAATCCAATAAATAATCCATTGAAAATTTATTTCAAGCCGATCTTTGATCACTGTTGTGGGTCCTGTTAACTTTGTCAATTTCCCGCAGCAAATTTTACTTCCTGTTGCACGTGCGTGGTAGCCGGGAGCATGCAAAATTCGGACCTGTTATGAAACGGTGCATGCAAAATTCGGACCTGTTATGAAACGGAAAGGGACTAAGTCTTGTGTTTTTTCAAGTCAGTACTGATGGTAAATTATATTGTTGGCTTTTTTCCTTCGGCTTGTATTCACAATACAAACAAAGCTGATATACTTTTCCATGCAGATAATCCAGTTAATTGATAATTCCAATTCCAATGGGATTCTGCTGGCTGGTTCAATATTACTGGAATCAGCATTTGAATTGCTGCTAGGCTAAAATCTTCAAATTCCTCAAGAAAGGTGTGACTTGCACAAGCCTGGAAATAAGGGGCCGGTCACGGACAATGTCCGACACAAAATAGTGTGTTGACAGGCACAACTGTTTTTGAGTCGGTCATTTTGTCCGACACCAGTTTCTCTGAAATTCATTTTATCACTAAATTAAGATCCTTGTGAAGAAACCTCTCAGCTGAATTTAGAAAATAATACTAACATGATTTTATTTCCTCTCAAACTTGCCAGTTTCTGTTGAACATGTTGACAGACGAGCATGTGGCCGCGTTTTCTTTGACTTTTTCTTGGGCCGGGCACAAGTCTTCATGACGTCATACATTTTGATGCACAATTTGTGAAAAATTCGATTCTCAATCTCAAAAAGTTGTTGCAGCCCAAAATTAACTCCTATCAATTGATTTCAACACTTGGACAACAAGGCAGAATGTTTTGGAAACTCTTAGAGAGCACAGTTTGCTGCACTAAAACACTGCACTAAAACATCGTTGACTAACAACAACAACAACAGGTTAATAGTGTGAACAATCAAAATTGCGGGTTTGCAAATAATTCGGAAGTGGACTGATCTTGTATGCCAACTAGAACATTTATTTTTTTTATTTTTCTTTACCAATGATTTAACACCATATGCCTTCTTGGGAATCCTGAGTAACCATTTGAACATTCAACAAGGGGAGTGTATAATATTTCTCAAGATGAATTGATACCATTTAAAGCTGGTTTTTAACTTTTAACACAAGTTGACAATTTATTACTATTGTTGTTACATTTTAGTTCAGTTTTGCTTATTAACATACATGACAGGTACACCATTTAAAATGACCGGTACCAAATGGCTGGTGCCTGTCATTTTGTCAGGCAGGTATGAAAAAATTATTTCCAGGCCTGCTTGCATCGAAATTCTACCATATATGTATTCACACATGCCATCTAACCATGTGAATTTCACATGGTTCAGTCAACAACAAAGATTTAGCAATTTTAATTTTGCAGAAATTAGTGGAAATATTTGTCTTTGTAATTGACATGTATGTACATGTATGAAAGTAGACTGGGCAGCACATTCTCAGTCATCACCTTTCTATTCATGGTGCTTGAAGTTTTGAATATAATATGTGAGCCAAAAGAAAAAAATAATAATAAAACAAACACCTGCCCACCTCATTTGAAAAAAACATTGATGGACTTGGACCACTGGGGTCTATGTTTTAAGTAGTTTAATTTGATTGAACATTTAATAAATTGTTTAAATATGTTGCTATAGTTTGTTATTATGTATGTCAGAAAACTATTCCAGAGTGTTGAAAAATTTGGGGGAAAAGTCCATTTGACTGTGTTGTGTTTTTCGCCCTCCCTCATTGATTTGAAAAGCTGTCCTGAAGAGAAACATAGAATTAATTTGCACCGGCCTAAGTGGAAGTGAGATAAATTGTACTGCGCAAATAACTGCCCACCCGCCTTCCCCTCTGAAAACACAACTTGAACTGTGTTACTCGGAACAAGAAGGAAGTTGAGGTGAGCATGCGTGTGACCTGCAGGCTGAGATCTGTGTTATTCTTAGATTCTTTCAGTGAGGACACATAGTGCAATAAGTGGAAGTGAGGTAAGTTTTAGCTTAATAACATGAAATTTACTAGTGAAATTTTCAAATTAAAGTACATGTAGCTATAAAAATATCATGAGTTTATTATGCTCAGAAGCTGGTGTACACTTGCCAAAATATTGGGTTGTCAAGATACATGTAGGCTGCATCGACATACCAAGGTTCACTTCTGCAAGCATTTGGATGGCTGGGTAATTGAAGTGGACTTTTGATGAGATCTTTGAATTACTGGGAAAATGAAATTCTTATCTACAGTGTGGATATTTGACCTTAGTGTACACATGTTATCTCATTGTGAGGTGCCATTGGGTTTACTGAGACTGTGTACATTAATGGATGCTGGTGTGAAATGGTCCTTATGTGGATACACTGTCGCCACGAGTGACCCCCCTTCCTTTCCTAACTTCAGGCTGTGCCAGCATTAGTTCCCTAGGAACAATTCCACTCATGCACTTTCTCTTACAACATCAACAACAACACAAACTTTCCGTGGCTGACAGCACATGTTTTTTTACATCATGAATTGTCTAGTTGGAGTGATGCACAAAACGACCAGTACTTCAATGAAAGTTTATCACTTTCAAGATTCATGAAGACAAAACCGATCTTCATTCCTGGTTACATTTTGATAATGAAAGTAACAAAACGTCCTGTGAGGTTTGTCTTGAAATTGACAATTCTATGTGCACCTATTACATTTTGATACAACACCATAACCCCAAGAGAAAATGATCTTGTATTATAATATTATGCCGGCATGAGGATGTGCAAGATAATATTCTCAACTGTTTTTCTGTTTGTTTTGTTTTTTTCCTTTCAACTTCCCGCGAACGGAAAATTGGTTACGCGACTCCAGGGTTTCATAGAAGTCCAAATTTTTGCCACCGGATACTGAAAATTCAATATTTTTTTCGCCTGAATTGAGTATTTTTACGTTTTTGTCGCCGGCCGACAGACTTCTATTGAGTTTATTTCTAATTTTGCAACCGCCATAAGTAATGTATATAACAAATTTTCATACGACCATCAATGGAGCCTGTCAATACCGCTATGTATTTGAATTGTGAAAATAAAGCAACAGACAGATAATTTAACATCTTCAGTTTTATGTTCTAAATTTACCAAGGTCTAATATACCATCTATTTTCAGCACATTATGTCACATTGTGGATGTCAAAAATACAAGATTACACAAGGCAATTCAAATTAACTTTTAAAATTACAAACTTAGTAATTTTGAATGAAATCGAATCACGATGTATCAGTTCCTGGCTTGCAAATGATGTCCAATTTATGATGCAAGTTTTGAAACGTTTCAGCTACGCTTTTTGAAAACCACTTGGATCTGAACCAGACTTCCCTTTCAAAATCTTATATTATGATTTTTGAGTGGGAATTTCAACTTTTTCAAAAGATTTGATGCGAAATTTGGCAAATATTCGGACTAAAATTAAAAGTCCAGTACAACTCCAGGGTTAGATTCAAAAGAGAAATTAAAAAAAAGAGAGATGAAAAGACAATGTCAAAAAAAAAAAAATTACACAATTGAAGACGAGCAATTGTCATAACTGCAGCTAGTCCTTGGTGACCATAAACTCATAAAAATGAAATGAATTAGAGAATTCTGCTTGAAAAGGCGCACAATTTTGTAAACTATTGCGCGAAGGCAGCTGGCTCACTTTCGATAGGATCATGCGGACTCTAGACAGATACATAAGTTTACCATGTTTGGTTATTGAAGGCTGCAAATAAGTGCCAAACGGTTTGACTTGACCACCCTTATTGAAAGAATGGATTTGCCCATAACGTGTCGTTTGACCTAAATCATGTAAATGCAGTACGCCAGACTTTTGTTGATGGAGCAGGCATTTGAAATGTTTCTGTGATGATAGACAGGATAATGGACAGATCAGTTAAATTCAATGCCAGAAAATGGATGTCTAGTCTAGTAATTATAAAAAATCAACTTCAGTTGTTTTGGTTTGTTTGCACCATGGCATGGAGGTAAAAATCTGATCCGATTTTACCTCCATGTTTGCACCATCTCATTAAATTTAAAAAAAGTTTTGACAGTATAAAAAAATTTCAAGTCTTCTTTATGTATCTTTAAATCAACAGAATGATTTAGTCAGGTTTATATTGTGGCTAAATCAGTTCGCTGTCTTTGAATTATCCATTCAAACTACGGTACAATCAAACTTTGGTTTCAGTTTCAACATCGTACAATGCGTACATGCGAACGACATGCCAGTTTCTTTACAACAACAACACGACAAGATCGTTCAACTTTGAGTGAAAACAAATGGCCTATGCGAAGATTACATCGTCTACTTTATCATAAATACTATTCAGCGATGGTCAGATATTTACCAGTTCATTCCAAGGAGAGTTAGACGTCTTTGGGGGCTTATTCATTCCCACGTGTCAAACTTTCCCAGCAATATTTTTTCCGCCACGCAGCGCAATTCGGAAACCTCCACATACATTTAGTATGAATACAGGCTTTGGGGTTACCGACGGCATGACCCCGATAACAGTTCGGGAAACGGACATAAATAATTAGCGGTCGGCAAACCGAAGTTTAACTGAGCGGTACCGAATCACACGGAAATGACCGAAGATGCCGACCTATTTTTTTTGGTATTCCCAATTTCCCGATTGTTTGTCCGCAAGATCTTTCGATTATAAATTACGAAATTACGAAGTATTGGCCTTTGGAGACTTCAATTTTTTCCCAAAAATTTCAGTTTTTCCCTTCTAAAACACTCAGACTTCAGTTTTTTGGTGGCAAAATTGAGTTTTTACGGGAGTTTTGACACCGAATACCGGTGTCAAAACACGACGTGTATGAAACCCTGGACTCGTGAGTTGCACTCGTTTTTCTGTCATTGGTATTGTCTTGATCCTTGTAAAGAAGGGTGAGTGATCGCTGCCACTGAAGGCTGCTAGGCGTGGATTTGTAACTCGTCCAGAAAATCAATGTTGTCAAAAAGAATTCTCGCTTTCTTCGGTTGGCGAAGATATCTAACAACACGCTTGATACAGGAAGCGGAACTGAACTCAGGTGTGAGACATGCGCAGATCACGATATAACGACAGGATCTCGACTACAGTCATAGGGCGCACACAGTCTGCGACATGTGCCTTACAACAGAAGATTGGCCAACACCAAATCAAGCGCTCCCTTTGGTCGCTGATTGACGGGAAACTTGTACAACCTGTGAAGTGCAACTCTACCGTCTCAACATGAACTTGAGCAAGAGACTACATAGACATGTCAAACTCCATGTGCTTTCTGTTTCAGTTGGCGGGACGACGGGAATATGAGCACAAATTTACCATGTGGTTTTCTTCGCTGATAGTAGTGAGATACACTTTGAAATAAAACTACCGGCTATGTTTTAAAGTTAAAATTCCCAAAGAAAACTGTAGTTCATTGACGACGACGTACATGACAGGAGATTATGCGGAGTCCAGTTTTCGTTTTTATACTTTCGTAATTTGTCAACCTCCAAAGGCTGACCTCTGCAAGTATTCACCCACATCACACAAACTATATTCAGATTGTGGTTGAAATATTGCTAAATGCCTGACCAAAATGATTAAATAATAAAGAATACAGTGTTTTATTATAATTATAAAACTTTTTTTTACCCCTCAGCCCATAGGGCTGTGGGGTCTTGTCGTTGCCATGTACGTACGTCCGTCTGTCCTAGCGTCCGTCCGTCCGTCAACATGTTCTTGTCCGCTGAATATCTGCAGATCTATGAAGTCGGGCCTGACCAAACTTTGGTGAGAGCTTCCTGAATGTTGACTGATGAAATGATTAGATTTTCAGATGGCTATGATGATGTCATGATTTTTAATTTTGTTTTTATTATTATTTATTGATGGCTCAGATTTTGCACTGTTATCTATGCCCATCAACATGTTCTTGTCCAATGAATATCTGCAGATCTATCAAGTCGGGCCTGACAAAACTTTGGTGAGAGCTTCCTGGATGTTGGCTGATGAAATGATTAGATTTTCAGATGGCTATGATGATTTCATAATTTTAAATTTTTTTTTTATTATTTATTGATGGCTTAGCTTTTGCTCTGTTATCTATGCCCATCGGGAACCCTTGGTTGCATGTTTCATTGTGAATTTTGATGGTTCCCTGATACAAGAAAGCCTGGTCCATTCAAGATTCCCATTGAATGAAGGACAACATTTTTCTTTAATTTTGCTATTAAATCATTCTATTCTACATCATATGATTTATCCTAAAACTTTTGCATGAACCATATTTGTGTCCACACATTTAACTGGTACAACATAGTGCTTCAATTTTTGTCACCAAACATGTTACTGTACCTTGGAAATTATTTAAAACGACTGATTACGAGAGCCCATTTTTAGCCTGACTCTGGGCAATTTTGAACCAATTTGCATACCTGGAATGATAAGGGTGGGCCCGTGTCAATCAGTGTGTTTACTTGTTATCACACTTGTGCAATGCATAAATTGCCACTGATAAAGCTACACTTTCTTGCATGCTGTAATCCCAGCACACCACTCACGTGAAACCGAAGCCTGTTATATACGGTATCCAGGGATTTTTTTGCAGGTTCCAATCCCAAACTCCCAGTTCCTTTTCGTAATTCATTATTGAGGGTCCAGTTTTTTTAAGTGACTTTCGGCGCAAAGAGCCTGTGATCAATCTCAAAACAGAGGTTTATTAACATGAAATTCAATACCCAGCTACATGTATGCAATCGGATCGATATTGAGGCTCCCAGAAGCTTTTTCTAGGAGTATTTCCGTCAGAAATCCTTTCAAATAAACAACAACAACAGTTTCGTTTTTTGTTTCATTTGAGTTTTGTTTTCTGAAACTAAATTGGCTCTAGATGCAGCCCTGGTCCTACTTGACTAAAAAAAAACAGGCTGAGGGGTCCACGCACCTTTTAGGTGCTTGCCTGCAATTCATGTTATTTCTTGTAAGGACCAAAACAGGAATCTTGAATGAAATTAAGCAGAGTCCATAAAGTGGTGACACTGACAGAGTCCATTTAACCCAGGTTCTGGTGGTTGCTTACATTGATGACATACAGCATTTTGTTAAATTCTGCGTAACCTTTTCACGTAACCTTTGGGTTACGCAGTCAAGTTTGACTTAACCTAACCCACAGGTTACGCAACTGCAGTAGCCGTTACGCAACTGCAGTAGCAACTGCGTAACCCTTTTTTGGGTTACGCAATGATCTCAAATGTCATGGCCTGATATATCCATGTGGCCCATTGTAGCCATCATATATCCATGTGGCCCATTGTAGCCATCATATATCCATGTGGCCCATTGTAGCCATCATATATCCATGTGGCCCATTGTAGCCATCATATATCCATGTGGCCCATTGTAGCCATCATTTGTCCATGTGGCCCATTGTAGCCATCATATGTGTGGGATTCCACATAACAGCCGGCATGCAATCTGTTGATCAGTGTAATTTTTCCCGGTGCAGTTATAACAAATACTCCAGGATAAACATTGACAGTGCATTGATCAAGGCTCTGTCAGAAGCTGTAACAATTGATCGATGGTCCACTGTCAATTTCCCGCGGCTCAGTCAGCCTATTAGGAGCCTCATTTGTTAATGGAACGTCGACCATCGTAGAGTTTCTTGACCATTTGGGAGAATTTCCAATATTTACTGTAGATATGATGGTTCAGGTGTACCTGACCTTGTTCATGTATCACTGGAGGGGCAGTACTCACAGCTATGGGTAGATCTATGCTCTAACAGAAATCTAGGGTTCACCACTTTGCAATTATATCCATATTTGGTCAGTTGGATGAACAGCTGAAATGTATGGATGGCAGATTTACTATTTAAATAGAGATGTAGAGAAGGGGGGGTAGAATGACTATAAGTGATACCTATAATTACATGCAGGAATGATACAGAAGATATAGATGATGTACATGTAGGAAGGTTTATTTGCATGATAACAATTAATATCAAAGAATAAGTGTTGATTAGGCGAGGACACCCCTTTGAAATTTGTTTCCACTAAAGTGGTTTTTGAGAATTTGTGGCTTGATAGCAGATACAATTTAGATGTGAAATGAATGAAATTAGCTGTTCTCAAATTACCATTCATTTAGGTCAGTAAAATCAGCAATCACAATCTTTCATGAGATGAGGTCATATAATGTGATCTACATGTAGGAGTTCTGTTCATGTTTTTGTGAGTTCATCGCGGTCTGCCTATATAGATCCATTTCTGTCAGCTGTGAGATATCTCCAGTCATGGATTGGTAGCAGAGTTTGGTTTGCCCATTGGGCATTAGAACCCCAATTAATTTTTAGGTCAAAGGCTGAAAGTCAGTAAATCATTGAAAATTATTATGTTCATTCCAGAAGTACAGTCCAGAGATGTGGATTTTGATGATGAAGGGGTTAGGGTTAACTCAATCGGTACCAATGACGCCAAATGGCGACAAAATAATTCCCTGTCTCAACCCCGTTGACGACTTTTGGCGTAATTTCTTAGAGCCTCCCCAACCCCAATGACGCCAAAAGGCGACATCGCTGCTTCACCGTCAAATAAAACCCCACTCCGTCTGCAATGTAGCATTTTACGCGAGCACCTCGAGTGAAACTTGCACAAATGTATATATTTTTGAAAAGCCTAAACCTTCAACATTCGGATTATCAAAGGACGTTTTCATTCTGACAAACAAATAAAACAAGATCGAGAGGGAAACGAACAAATAATGAGGGAAATGTGGAACTACAAAATTTTCACAATTTTACCGTGTGCGTAAATGTTGCTGCAGAATGTAAATTCACTCAGTAATCCCGTTCAAATCTCTCTATTGCTGAAGTATAATGTGTCCAAGAGACCATCTAATCGTTCCATCAAGATGAAATCCATCAGATCCACTCCGTAAACTTTATTTCCAAATTTTTCCAACACATGTGTCGGTAAAGATTGGCCATTTTTATCTCGCGCCATGCTTGAAACGACTGTAATGTCGAATTGATCAATCACGTGCCTTCGTTTTAGTCACGTGCCTAACAACAACCAACCGAAGCGCTGAAGTGTCGACGTGGTTCATTGGCGCAAATATCAGATTCGTCTATTTATATCCAATCGTAGCTTTCGTAATATTAGCCATCCATTGTAACTATGACGAGATTGGGAAAGCCCAGGGAATAACCTTTCCAACATGACCTAGATCATGAAAAACAACCGCTGGAAAGCGGAGATACACGCCTTCAAATATGACCGAAAAAACCCCCCTGAAATTCTTCGCAGTTTAGCGAAGTCTCTCATCTGGAAACTGCGTTTATTCTGACAAATGTCCACGAATAAATGAGAATTTATCGGTTATTTCTGGGCATTGTAATCAAAGAAATATCTGCTCACAATCTTCGGAAAATCACGTAGGGTTGTGTTTTTTTATTTTTTACGTGGTTGTTGTTGTTCATCGAAACATCCGACGATTGGCATTGGCAGTATCATTTTGCAAATTACGAACATGTCGGTTAGTTTACTGATTTTTATTGTGAATAAAACTGCATTTCTTGAGGAAAATAATACACACACATAGTTTTTGTTGAAATATATTATTTAAAAAGGACATAAAGCAATAAGTTTCAGAATGTCTGGGATCTGAAATGCAGACAAAAACACATGAACGCCTTCTGTTTTGGAGATAATTATTCAACTTTACTGACTGCCCAGAGCTGGATGCAGTGGGCCGGGGTTCAGCCCAAGAAAACTATATGGGGCTGACAGCTAGGATAAGCTGCAGTACTGAATGAGTTAAGTGGTTTTACCTCTCGGCCATTTTCGTCCAATCCCATTTTTAACTTGTTTGAATGCATTTGGGTGCCCAATACTATTGGCAATAGCGAAGTCTGCGAATTGTCACTGTAAGAGGCATTCCAAACAGAGAGGCGCGCCGTGTTAGAACTCCTAGGAACTCCATGGTATATTTTTTATCCCTCGGCCATTTTGGCCTCGGGGTATTGCACCGCCATTTTCATCCATCCGTCCATTACTGCATTTTATGTACACCCTTTACAGATTGTTAATTTCTTATTTTGTGATATGTGCTTGAATGTAATCAACTACATCTGCAGTCTAACTGTGTTTGATACAGCTATTACATTTTGAAACTTATTTATATACATGTAGTTCTATTCTGGAAATCACCAGAAAATTAGTCGTCTCAGCCCTTATTTTACGGACTTACATGTACACCCCTTTCAGATGCAATAGTATCTGATTTTGTGATACACACTTGAATGTAACCAGTAGCAAATTATGCTGAAATTTTTTTTAGCCCACCATCACCAAATTACTACATGGACCAGATCCCTTCAGTATTAAGTTTTGTACCATCTTACTATTTTCAAGCATGGTAACTTAAAAGAGATATCTCAAACCAGCCCAGTAAACAAAACAGAATTAGCATTCGATCCTAATTATAAAATCTTAAGTATGTTTCATAGCTCGTGTCAAAGAGATTTGTCTTCGCTTCCAGTACCCAATGATGACACGTGCAAAAAAAAAATACTACAAAAAGAAGACGAAGGATTCTCCGGACATTCACTTTCAGACTAACTTTGCTCATTTCACTTGTACTATAACAACCGACATCAAGTACAGTTTTCTAAAAATCTTGAAACTCCTGAAACTTAGAAAGATAATATCTTGGTGTTTTCCAGTGTCCCTTTTTGATTTTTTCCACTCAAATTCAAAATTCTGCAAACAAAATTACAAATCGATCGTTTGTTCTTAGTAACAATGGAGAAAAAGATCCTCTTGTCATTAGCTTACAATTATCAGACAATGGTGAGCGCCAAGATCCTTCAGGATCTCTCTCTTGTATCGATTTGTATTCTAAATGCCTACAAAAAATGAGTCGTCTCGGCCCCTATTTTGTGGAGTTATGCCCCTTTTCGGATTTAATAATAGCTGACTTCGTGCTTACTATATAGTTAAGTGTACAAGTCATATCTGCAGATCCGTGTTCGGTACATCTACTAAATTTTGGAAACTTATCTAGTTGTATTCTAGAAGCATACAAAAAAATTCATCGTCTCGGCTCTTAGTTTATGGAGCTATGCCCCTTTCCGGGTGTAATAACAGGGTTAGATCTAGGGTCTCACAGCGTCCGTAAAACGGACACAGGTACAAAATCAAATGAATTAAAAATGAATATGTTTTTGCAAAATATCAAATGATTTTTTCCAAAAATCAACTGATGATTTTTTACGATGTTTGAAAGCCGTAAACCTGGACGAGTGTGTGTCAACTCGCGTTAGACAACTTATGGCAAGGGAGACAACTATGCATCTATCCGTTGATAAGCTTGGCCACTGGGGGCGCGATAGTTTTCGTTCTCCAGGCAGAGGTCTATACTATGAATGAAGTCGAAAATATGTACGTCTGCGAGTGTCTGGAGAGCTAGGCAGCGTGTGCGTTCTCGCGTTGTCTGTCATGGTGGGACAGAAAGGTCGGTCTGGGGGAAAATTCGAAGGGTAGCGGCCGCACAAGAGGATGCGGTGTGTTGGCTGGACATATGAAAAAAAAAACTAAAGGAAGATGAAGGGTCTGACTGCCACAAAGTCGACGTTCTCTTTGCTCGATGCTGTGCTGCCGGTATTGAAAACACAGGTCAAGCAGATGTTGAACACGACATGGAAAATGATGCAGGCATCGAAGCTGGGACAAATTATGTTCAACCCGTTGAGGCAGTCGAGGTGGGAAGAGAATCAGCTTCGAATGATATACAGCATGGTATAAAAATACTGTACAGAGGAATCTATTCAATAGAAATTTTGAAAGCAGCAGCTGTAAATAATTTTAAAAGCAGATGATCAGATTAAACAAGAAGTAAAATGTGCATGATATGCTTGTCTGATCGACAAGACATGCATCAAGGGTCCCAGAGTTTCTTGGCGCCTAGACGGCCCCTGAGCCCTAGTCTAATCAGCAAAAAGGTTAGTTGTTATTAGTTTAGTCAAAGTTGACATCATCATGGTATAGTATCAATCTGACAGCACGTGGAAGTAAATGATCTGGAAATTCATGCAGCAAGTCCCTGCTCAACTTTGTCATTTTGAAACACAAGCAAGATCAGCCTGAATGTGGTGAAAATTTGGAAAAAAAGAAGTAAATTGTTCATTATCTACAGGTATCTGACAAGACATTTAAATAGCCAGAAATGGGCTCGAATGCTCCTGAGAGCATCTAAGACCCCAGAGCTTAAAGGGGCCTAGGCGGCCCCTGGACCCCGGCCTGTAAGCTACGCCTCGCTGTGCTCGGCAGTTTTTTTTCAAATAAGGACACTACTTAAAATTCCTGGATATAACCCTGAATAATCTTGGCTATGCTGAAGAACTGAAGAACTGTGTTCAGTACAGCTATCAAATTATTTATCTGCTTGTATTGTAGAAGCCTACAAAAAAAATGATTTGCCTCAGCCTTCATTTTACAGAGTTATGCCCCTTTTGTGATGTTTACTTGAAAATGTAGCTGTTAAATCTGCAGAATAATGATATGCTGTGAAAAGGGCAATTCTGAATGATTAGTAAATATAGCCCAGGCCGTTTTTGAGCCTGTTATAGCGGGTTTGGGCGCCCAAACGGAAAAAAAAAAATAATAAAGCATATCCCCACTCTGAAGAGGCTGAAACCAATACTAATGCAAGTACTGTTGCCAAATATTAAGGTATCTGGCTGTATTTAGATCATTTAATACTCCCACAGCTTCCATGGGCTTTGACAGTCCCACATCATGGCCTATTTCAATATACACAAATGTATAACTTATCACTCTCTGTGCCATGTATGGGTGCCCAAACTGAAAGTCTAGATCAGGCCCTGTACTGTAGTCATACAATGTAATATGTTGCACATTCTCGGCATATTTCTCAATTGCTCGGGGGAAGCCGAGGGGGTTTGTGAGTCTCACCCTCGTGTTTAAACTTGGCAGACAAAGGATGGCTCATTCCACATCATGCAATGGATTCCAATTGGAATTCCTCTCCATCTAGATTAGAACACCAAATTGGGCACAGTGTATCCCATTTGAATAATTGGCATATCATGTCATCCCTTTCAAGGAACTCGTGCCCTAATTTCAAGAAGCTCTGGGCCATTTGCCCTTGTTTGCTAGTAGGTGCTCAAGTTTGGAGAGACAAAAGAGATACATGTAGTCGATACAATGATGTGATAATTGAGGAAATGGTGAGTCCAAGAACAAGCAAGTACATGTATTTTGTAGATATATCCAAGTTCAAGGCGACATTGCTGCAAGAGCGATACATTGTCAAGGCTTGAATTTGAGGGAGTGTAAATAGCCAGTCTAGCCAGCAGGATTAGAGCAACTTCAATTCAATCAGAGACCTCCATCTCACCAAAACAGGAAATGAAATTTGGCGCGAACGAAACGATCGGTTACGCAAATCTGAAATGGCCAGAACGAAAAATCGGTTACGTGAATGCACTTCTTGGACATATGTTCTGGTAACAAAAGTCTCAACCTCTTCTCTGTCTGTCCACTGTGCAAAATTTAACCACATGACGTGTGTCTTTCAGCATGTTTTAAAAGCGAAACTAAGTTGCAAACTCGGCCGTCAGCATGTTTTAAAAGCGAAACTAAGTCGCAAACTCGGCCGTCTGTATTGAATTTGTAGACAACCACGTGGCAGGCATCTGTCTTGCGCAGACTGTTTTGTCTATCCTGGGTTCAGGGCCGGCATACTATAATGTAATAAAACAATTAGCGGCCAGGAAACAGCTTTATCAAACTTGAACGCGTTGGAAGGGTTACCCGCAAGCCTCCTCGCTCCAAGGTTGTTGTTCCGTGGGGCGCTCTTCACAGAGCTAGCAGCAGAGGTGGCATGCGGAGCTCCTCGTGGAGGAATTATCTCGGAGCGCGGAGCTTGCGGTTAACACTCGTTGTCACTTCCGCTAGCTCTAAATTTGCAGGCGGCGTTTTCAACTTCTCTTTTCAATCAGGATTTTAATGGAATCACAAGGAAATGGCGAATGAATTATACAGCCAGTCACAATAGCCAACCATGATGAATGGTGGAAGCGATTTACGTGTGCAGTCCCATTCCCGTATGTTAACTCATTTGTCTGTTCAGTCTTTTTTTTCACTCGTTGACGGTACACTGTTGTAATTACGTAACCGTTTTGGGCAATTCCACGGTAACTCATGTTACATTTTAGCCATAACCTTCATGTTTACCTTGGGATTTTAATACTATGATTTGCATCCAGATCCTTCCTATTTTTCAATGTAGTAATGTTAGCTGGTAGCTTTGTTTTCCACACAAACACAGCAGTGTGTTATCAATAGTATTGAATTAATCTTATTGCAAAGTTCGGTAACTCATGTTACAGTAAACGGACATGCCCTCGGAGGGTACAGTGTTTCTCCGAAAAACCTCTGAATACTAATCAATTAATCTGAGAATTAAAAGTCTTTTCTTTTAGTACACTGTCTGGACTGTGTATTGTCCTGGTTCTAAACAACTGATGCAACACCGTTTTATTTCCACCGAGCTAAACATGTGGTAACTCATGTTACAGTAACTCATGTTACGGTTTGTCCAAATGAAAGAAGGAACAATTTAGTCTCCTGGAACATGTTTCTCTCGTGTCAAAAAAGTGTCTCAAACAACATGAAGAATGTAATTAAATAACTGTATAAAATTTGAAATTCATCAACATGATTAATGGTCGATTCTGTGTGAAATTCAAGAAATTTAAGTATTATCTGATTATAAACGTTCTGAAGGCTACATGTATAATCTTATCAAACTTCTCTGTGAACTGATTAGTGGCCATGGTTATTTGCTACATCAAGTTGATTCAAGTCTCTGGATCATCTGCTCTCTGTAGTAGAATATCTCGCCCTGAAGAAATGGCCATTTCCAATGATTCTCGATCTGCCATCTCTATCGCCAAAACTATTTTAATATTCTCCATGCCAAGACCGGTAACCACACTGAGGAAACCATCTCTGCCATACTCATAGACATACCAGTCCTCTAATTGGAGAATCAACAGGATTAGCAGTGATTTGGTGTTCTATAGGAGCATTAGCCCTTGACTGGATGAATGAGACCGTTGGTCCATCCATAATAGATCATTTTTTTTTGCACATTTCAATGCTTTTATTTGGGTGAAGACCCTTTATCTCGTCAGTTTATAATTTTTCTTATTCGGCCCATATCTCACTTACTATTTGATGAACATCTTCAAAACTTGCATGGAAGATGCTTAGTACCATACAGCTGTGCACTGTCAGATTTCCTTTCTGCGTTTCAATGATTTTTCACAGAGTTATGGCCCTTTATTTTATTAGTAATTTCTCGTCCAGACCATATCTCGCTTACTATACTTTGTAGATGTGCACTGTTGGCTTTTTATGCATTTCGATGAATTTCCAAAGAGTTATGGCCCTTTATCCCATCAATCAATAATTTCTTGTCGAGACCAGATCTGGGTCACTATTTGATGAACAACTTCGAACCTTACATGAAAGATGCTTGTAATACTGTACAGACGTGCACTGTCAGGTTTTACACAGATCAATGTTTATTCAGGAGTTGTGGCTAATTGCAAGCAGAGGCACCTAGATTGTTCAGAGTTATCTCCCATTATGATGGTAACTCATGTTACAGGACCCCATTTTGGTAACTCATGTTACAAAGTAACTCATGTTACGAAGTTCAGCAGCTTCATAAATTATGATGCATGGATGAAATATCAATTCCACTGCTATAATTTCTTTCAGTGTGTATCAAAGGCAGAGAAAATTAACTGAGCAGCCAACAACTTCAATAATTTTCTTTGAAAACTAAAAACTGTCACTTTTTCGGTAACTCATGTTACAATAACTCGACACCAAATCTTGTCTCATCCATTTCTGCTAGCACCAGTTTTAGAATGACACTTCTTCCATAAAAAGTATAAAATCACTTTGGTTCAGCTGGCTATAACCAGATGAATCCTAAATCAACAGTGAAATATCAGTAATTTGTAAATTTAAAGGGTTAAAAAATTTGGTAGTCATTAAAATTGCCTAATTTATTAAATCAAGCAGTAAATGAGTATATCAGCACTAAATTGTCAACCTTGAGGGACCTAGCCATAATGCTAAATGCATCATTTTGCCCACAGCTGATATTTATTCTTGCAAGTTTTGTCCGCGATATCATGGAATTGCCCTTTTGCGAAACCAATTGGTTATGTAAAAATTAACATCGTAACCGAACAATAGGTTACGCAAGCCAAATTTACCGTAACCGATTTTTCTGCTACGTCAATGAACCAATTTTCGAGGCCTGCCAAAACATGACAAAATAAAATAAATGAAAACATGAAAGTTTATAATTTTGGCATTCTGCATATAGACTCACATTTGTCTGACAAAGACCCAACCATGTCCTGTTCTGTAGCTGTCTTTCCATAACTGACCTGAACCTAGTCAAGACTTTCAGAATATAAGTTTAGATTACAAATGATAACAGTTTATTTTGTTGGATGCTAATTTTTAAAATTTTACACTTTTAGCAAATTTACTAACCTCGGGCTAGCGGACCTATGCTAAATTTGAGCCCTGATTGTATTCCTGCTTCAGACAAAATCGTTCAATGAAAACGAGCGATCACGGTCACATGGTCGCCTGATATTTTTACATCCACTGCCGTCGATTGCAATTCGGAGTGGGTAACTAGGTTATCTCCCTTTACAGTAGCTTCTATCTCAAAGCACTTGCGTCGGCTGGCTCGTGTCGATAACTTCTCGGGCTTCATGTTGATAAGAATTTGTAATAAAGATGAGCTTCAGCAGCTGTAGTTCTAAATTAGATAGCGTTCATAATGTGAACAGCTTGTATTTCATCATAATCAGCGATGATCAACGCCAGTGAATATTACAAATCTGTGAAATTTACATAATGTTTTATTGTTTTGTGAGCAAAACAACATAGGGCCAAAGTTTTCCACAAGAAGTTCTTTATCACAGAATTTGCCTACATGTATGGACATTAGGGTGTTCAGTGGTCGAAATTTGAAGAAAAAAAAATCGTCATTTGGCTACCAGACATAACAAATTATTTGCCAAGTTGGCGAGGAGATAATTTTTTCACTCAACGAAGGTTGAGCTATTTATTGATCACACAATCATCCGCATGAGTCTGGGAAATGCATGATAACGGGAACACTGAATAAATGACTGCAAATATTTGGAGCATGCAGTGCTTCTAATATAACGGGCGCGGCCGCGCTCACGCCCCTTCGCGCCCGTAAAACGAGTTTGAGGAGTGCTTTCTTTTGCGCCCCTAAAATTGACAGATTTTGTAACATCTTTTAGTTTATTCTCGCAACCGTCAATACGTGGTGGTGTTGTTGTTCAATGTTATCAGCTGAATGGAATGCCGTCGACCACTGTTGTACTGGCCTTCCATCGTCGTTTCTTATTAGTCAAAATCAGCCAATCACTTTATCCAACTCAAAATAGACTCGGCCACGTGTGTAATGGCAGGAATTTATTCTCTTGAACTGCATGATTTATAGTTGGGGAATTCCTTGTTTCGGAACGATCTACGATCAACTCATCAGGTCAGACCAACCTACCGTGCAGTTAAAAACCTTTCTGAAATGGAATACGGGTGGGACGATCAGGGCAAATACAGGTGACGGACATTTGGTGTAAACTGTGCGCTAAACATTACTGTCTGTGCCAGAAAAATTTTCCGAGACCGTAACGTCGATATTTGGAGACAATTTATCGGAACAAATAGAATCATTTGAATGGGCTGGGTACACTACAGACACATAGCACTGAGCAGGTGGCGATAAACAATACTGGAGGACAACACTGAATTTATTCGACATTTTGGCAACAACTAGAACTTTCCTGTCGCCATATATGCGACTAGAGGGAATTTTTATTCGCCGAGTTCTCATTTCTATTCACCGTTGGCGACATGGCGAGCGTGATTTTCGACCCCTGGTGTTCAGAAAGAGTTCAGTTGGATAAATTCATTACACGATTTGTCCGTGAAATATAGAAATGTACAGAAATACAGCAAATACATCGAATAATACAGAAATATATGAGGTCAGTGAAATTATATTGAGCTGACGCCTTGCCCAGTATAAATTTTACTGACCGCATATATTCTGTATTGGGTCACTGACAAACCATGTAATTAAATACTGTCCTCCCTGACTGAAACGTCCTCAACCCGACATGGGCAATTACTCTTATGTGACAGTGCGGAAACTCTCAAGTGAAACTTCGCCCACTTTTCTTACAATCTTGACAAAAATATACTTAGATATAGATCTGGTATCACAGCCCACGCGCACTCGACGTGCACTTCCATATAATTTGACTTGAACTACAATGAAATCTTAATTTAGATTACCAGGTCAGTCAATGTGGGAAAAGTCATCAATTTGTGTATGTGGATCAAGTAATTTAACAAATTTCTGAAAAAGAACACATTGAAAATATGATCTTCGATAAGTTCTGCAGTGCACGTGATTTGGTGACCTTCACCATGACTGTACTCAATGGAAATTTCGCTGTTTGAGTTTCGGTCGGAAACACCAAATTGGTCGATAATTTCAGCATAATTGGGTTTGTGAAAGGATATTATAAAACAGATTGTGGATAAGAAACACCATAAAACCACCAGGTGGTTGACATGGATTTCATTTCACGGGATATTTGACACTGATTCGACAGGTTTATGAATGGCACAGTGATATACTACAGGTGATTGTGCAATATCGACAACATAATGTCAGTTAAAGAGAAAGTTTGGAATATTCTTAAAGGAAATTTCATTTCTTTGACAAACATGATAAATAAAGTTATCGGATTCTGTGCCTTTTGGAAGGGGATATACAGCCCTCGCAATTAGCCACGGCAAACGGCATTTGCCGTGGTAAATGCTGGGGTAAAATCACTTCGCGACGGCAGTTTTTTTGCCGTGGGTCGTAAAGTGATGTTGTTGTTGTTGTCAGTAAACAACATACGGTCGATGGTAAAATACGTCTCCTTGAACTGGCTTTTCTTGCTAATAAATTTGGTTTTAATAAACGAGACAGCTACTGGTGCTGTGGTTGTTTGATTGCATAATTTGGAGACAACGGTCGGCAAAATGCACTTTTCCAAGAACTGACAGACAGCCGATCATTCGCGATCTGGAAAGCACAGATCTTCAATTGGAATTCTGTCTCTCTCCAGCATGCAGGTCATTTCTCCGCTGGCGTTTCTTCGTTGTCGCAATAGCACAGGCGACCGCATATATGAGGAGAGTGCTCTATGGAATGCTGAGGGTTACGATGAAGGGGAATTCACGTACAGTTACGATTATGTATTATTGTATTATGAATGGCACGGCAACCTGAAATGGTGAACTGAGTTCTTAAATTAATTAAGCTGGCACTCAATATCTTATACTCCATGTTTTCATACATTACCCGGAATATAATTTGCCCAACATTTGGGATTACCGTACTCCACGTAAGCCCCTACAATTACCATTCTCCTGCACAGCGGTATTTAAAAGTTTTGACAGTGACAATTTGTTTTGCTTTGCCATCGTACGAGAGCATGACGATGCTGAAATGTAAAATTAGAGCATAAAGCCTGAACTGGCGGACGATGGTGGAAACTGCTTGAAATTTTCTTTACTTTTTGAGGCGTGCAAGATCGGCCAACATGTTACGACCACGTGGCTTTGTCACTATCGCCGTATCGGATAAATGGATAGCTGGAACCCGAGGTAATAAAAAATTGGAATGCCTCCGGCCGACTATATGGGCAAGTCCGCGGCACACCAAGAAGTGGCAATAATATTAAGCTGTCGTTGGATGTGCTGAACATTCTGGAGGCGGAATACAAAAACTTTACCAGAAGGAGTTCGGAAAACTCATTTATTCATTCTTGTTTGCAAAGAAGCCAAGGCAAAACTTAAAATATTGTTTGTTTGATTAACCCTACAGGCCCCCACCTATAACTTTAGTTTTTTTTATTTTACCTTTTTTACCCCTCGGCCAACTTTGGCTAGGGGTATTGTCGTCATCATGTACGGCTGTCCATCCATCCGTACGTCCGTACGTCCGTTACCGCGATATCTACAGAACCGTTTCATGCATGGCAACCAAACTTGTTACATCTATTTATCTTCACGTAAATCAGAAGCCTATCGAAAATGAGTCATCTCGGACAATATTTTGCAGAGTTATGCCCCTTTTTACAAATAGAAATCTATTTATTTGTTATTGTGATAATTTCAGAACCGTTCCATATACAACATCCTAACGTGATACAGTTGTTTCTCTTGACCTGAACTAGATGCCTATCGAAAACGAGTCGTGTCAGAAAGTATTTTGCAGAGTTATGCCCCTTGTCTAATATAATCCACTAATTCCTACTGTCACCAACAACAGACATGAGAACAACAATTGACCACATCTATACAAACATTCCAAACGTGCAGTGTGGTGTTTCAGAGACCTATTACTCCTTTCATAAGGCTGTCTGGGTGGCATTCAATTAAATATCTCCCACAAAAGGTGCGTAAACAGTTCGTTCATTGAAGTTATTGATCTTTTTCCATTAAAGTTCCATTAACAGTTATTCATCCCTCCCAAAAAATGAACTTGCTAACCATTCCCCCACCTGATTGATCTTATTCTACTAATATGATTCACTCATCTTGTTCCACTAACAAGTTTTTACCCCTCAGCCTATTAGGCTGCGGGGTCTTGTCGTTGGCATGTACGTCCAGTCGTCCGTCCGGTCGTTCGTCTGGTCGTCCGGTCGTCCGGTCGTCAACAATTCTTGTGATCGATCTAGAAACCGAACCGTTGCTTCTAGAGACTTCAAATTTGCTATACAGAATTGTTGGGTGGTCAACCACAAGCCTATTGAATCTGGACCCGATTGGTTGGAAACTTTGGCGGCCATCTTTAATTTATGCGAAACCATCACAGCTTTCTCGTTACCAAGCTTTTTTTAGAACGACTTACCCTAGGCACACCAAACTTGCCGTGCACATCCATGCTCATGACTCAGAACCTTGTTGAATCTGGACCCGATTGGGTGGAAACTTTGGCGGCCATCTTTAATTTATGCGAAACCATGAATCTTGTGTAATCTCGGAAACCATTTTGCTGTTCAGTGTGAAACTTTGTAGAGATTATCGATACATCAAGAAACTTTGAAGGAATGACCGAACCAGTTTTCCTGATTAGGTGAAAGCCTTGGCGGCCATCTTTAATTTATGCAGAATCTTTAATGATGTATTTCTTTGATACCATTGAAGTGTTCTATACGAAACTTGGTATACAGCATCGATGTATCAAGAGACTTGACTTGCACTGAATAACCACATCAATTCTTCTGAGAGGCGGGAAGGATGGCCGGCCATTTTTAATTTATGCAAAATCATTAATGATCTCTATATCTGATACCGTTTAAGTGCTCGATATAAAATTTGGTAAACATCATCGATGCAGCAAGATACTTATGATGAATGACAGAACTGGTTTCTCTGATTGGGTGGAAATCTTGGTGGCCATCTTTAATTTATGCAAAATCTTTAATGATATATATCTCGGATACCATTTAAGTGTTCTATATGAAACTTGGTATACAGCATCGATGTATCAAGACACTCGCAATGAAGATCAGTTCCTCCAAATGACCGGAAGGATAGGCGGCCATCTTTAATTTATGCAAAATCATTAATGATCTCTTGATACCGTTCAAGTGCTCGATGTAAAATTTGATATACATCATCAGTGCATCAAGAAACTTACGATGAATGACAGAACTGGTTTCTCTGATTGGGCGGACTTTCCACATCACTAAGGAGCCACTGTTCAGCGACTAATGTTGTCATACTTGGAGACTTCAACAATGACTTTGCTGTCGACTCGGCTGAAACAACCAAGATAAACGACTTCTTCCAAGAGCATGGGCTCTTTCCGTTAATCCCCACCCCAACCACAGATCTTAGGACAACCACTGACCAGATTTTCACCAATTTCAAACTCACAGATATACAATTTGATGTCCATGAAACATATTATTCATATCACAAGGCTGTTCGGATTGCCATCCACCCATCCTCATCCTCTGCTTGATCACAGATGGAAAGAGACAGACAATCAACAGGTACACAGGGATTCATACAGTTATTGCTATCAAAGACTTTTATTATTGTTTAGATTATTATTACTATTAGGGTTCAAAGCCAAAATGGCTTGAAGCCTTTTGTTTTTGTTCAGAATATTTCTGTTCTTCCGCCATATTTTTCGCACACGCTATGTCAAAATATTTATTATAATCCTTCAATGCATCCACCATCCCACACTGAATTTATCATATTGTAATCTTTTACAAGCCACTGCTAAAGCATCTTCTGCATTCAACCAAATCTTTCAGGCTGCATTTTTCATTCATTGTGTACCAATATACCCTGACTAAAACTGTCTGGCTGAGGGGGTGTTGCACCTTTTAGGTGCTGCCTCATGTTTTATCAGTAATTATAATAAACAAAATTTATTCACAACATGATTTGTAGTTTTACTTTTTACCCCTCAGCCCATAGGGCTGTGGGGTCTTGTCGTTGCCATGTACGTACGTCCGTCCGTCCGTCAACATGTTCTTGTCCGCTGAATATCTGCAGATCTATGAAGTCGGGCCTGACCAAACTTTGGTGAGAGCTTCCTGAATGTTGACTGATGAAATGATTAGATTTACAGATGGCTATGATGATTTCATGATTTTTAATTTTTTTTTTATTATTTATTGATGGCTCAGCTTTTGCACTGTTTTCTATGCCCATCAACATGCTCTTGTCCGCTGAATATCTGCAGATCTATCAAGTCGGGCCTGACAAAACTTTGGAGAGAGCTTCCTGAATGTTGACTGATGAAATGATTAGATTTTCAGATGGCTGTGATGATTTCATAATTTTTAATTTATTTTTTTTATTATTATTTATTGATGGCTTAGCTTTTGCACTGTTATCTATGCCCATCGGGAACCCTTTGGTTGCATGTTTCAGTGTGAATTTTAAAGGTTCCCTGATACAAGAAAGCCTGAGAACCCATTTTTAGCCGGACTCTGGGCAATTTTGATACGGGTGGGCCTGTGTCAATCAGTGTGTTTACTTGTTATCACACTTGTGCCCTGCATAAGTTGCCGCTGATAGAGCTACACTTTCTTGCATGCTGTAATCCCAGCACACCACTCACGTGAAACCGAAGTCTGTTATATACGGTATCCAAGGATTTTTTGCATATTCCGATCCCAAACTCCCAGTTCCTTTTCTTAATTCATTATTGAGGGTCCAATTTTTTTAAGTGAATTTCGGCGCAAAGAGCCTGTGATCAATCACAAAACAGACTTATTAACATGAAATTCAATACACAGCTATGCAATCAGATCGATATTGAGGCTTTTCTAGGAGTATTTCCTTCAGAAATCCTTTCAAATTGAACAACAACAACACTTTCGTTTTTTGTTTCATTTGAGTTTTGGGCGCCCATATGTTTTCTGAAACTAAATTGGCTCTAGATGCAGCTCTGATCCTACTTGACTGAAAAAAAACAGGCTGAGGGGTCCACGCACCTTTTAGGTGCTTGCCTGCAATTCATGTTTGTTTTGCTAACAACCTGACCTAACAACACTTTTTAGTTGCCACACGTCATTTTATATTCCCATCGCTTAAATGTTTCCCCAAATTTGGCTCTCTTCTAATGATTTCCATTTCAGCAATTTTAGTTGTGTTTACCAAGATATGACAAACGTATATCTATAGTGTATGTATTTATTCCAGAAACAAATTAATTTAAGGGGAGGAAAACTTTTTTTTTTTCAAAGAAAGTACACTTACAATACCAGGGGTAAATATTTCTTCCCACAAGCCAATCAATTGGTAGAGACACCCTTACATTATAATAGCTGGGGTTCAGAGCCGAGGGGTTTCGATAGCGCAGCTTCATGTTTTTAATTCATCTAAGAAATATAGGGTATTCCTGAAACTATCTTATATTGAAGTTATATCTGTTAACCAGGAAAACTCAGATCCACACAAATGGTAATATTTTCTCTGTTTCACACATCTCGTGTCTCTACAAGCAATATTGTCACCAGATATGTGATCATGAAGAAGTTCAATTGAAAACTAAAATTAAAATAATAAAACTAAAAATCGACCTACCAACGCATGGTTTGTAGCAAACAAAAAACTTTTTAGTTTTTGCTCAATGGTCAATACATATGACCAGAAGTTCATCTGTATTTTATGAACTTCTGATATGACAAAAACGAATGCATCAAATTGTAGTAGAAAATCTGTGAATTCCAGCAAACATCCTGGGCAAGTCATTTAAATTTTGTAGTGAACACTAGATATACTGCAAAAAAAAAATGCCGTGGTGAAGCCCTTTTTTGCCGTGGCAAATTGATTTCTCCTCAGCAATTTTTTTGCCGTGGAGAATCTTCTTAATTGTGAGGGCTGGATATACCAGGTTTGCCAACCAGAAGATTGTACAAAAGCTCATTCGCTGCGCTCACTTTCTTTTATATAATCTTTCAGCTGGCTCGCCTGAGAGAATTTGCTCATGGCCGGTCGGGGACTTTCGGCTGGCTCTTCTAAAAGGGACAGAACCTGATAACATACATATCTGTGTTGTTGAAAGTCTGTTGTTTACACATTTACGAACTGTGTTATATGTATTTCAGGATGGGTTTGTGATGGACTCTAGTCAGGAAGGGAGTGGTCTGAGTGGCCCTGATCCAGATGCTGAAGGCAGTGAGAGCGAGGAAGGGTCTGCTAGTGGCCCAGACCTAGGATCTGCTTATGGTAGGAGTTATCCTCCCTCTATTAGACTTATCCCCCGTATTGCAAACTCATCTTGGCTACTGATGGAGAACTGTACGTCAGATTCCACAGAAACGTAGGCCACTTGTACGTTAAATTTTAAAACCCACTTTAAGTTCTTTTTTCTATAGCTTTAACCTAGCTTCTATCTAACTAACGGCATCGACAACTTCGAAACTTACATGGACGATTCTTACCACCGAGTAGATATGTACTGTCAGGTTCCCTAGTTTGATTATTTTCTCCAGAGTTATGGCCCTTTGTCATTGACATTAATATAGTCTTGTGCAGTTCATATCTCAGTTACTATGTGGTTCACCGTTGACAATTTCAAAAGTAACATGTATCACTGTCAGGTTATTTCACCCATTTTACTTATGATTCCTCAGAGTTATGGCCCTTTATCAACAACATCGGTGTATACTACAGGGCCATTGTTAAAAACAATAAGGGTATTGTGATACAGATTTAATTATTCCTGTCAGATACATGTGACATACCATGTATGACTGTCATGTGTGTGGCCATCTAAATTTTTGCAAATTAGCTGATCGTTATGCAAATTTACCTCTAAAATATGGCATGACTTTAGTTGATCTAGCACAAATAATAAAAGCTGGGTAGGAAAAGCTGTATATCCTACATGTATAGAACTGATACATGTACCTTGACATCATATAAAATGAGTAGCTGAGTTGATGGTGCTGTGCTGATTTGTTGCATACCAAAAGGGCATTGCGCAGGACCTGCAATTAATAAAAGGTTATATTTAAGCGTACTGAGCCCTCCTGCAGCAAGGTTCGCACACTCCTTGAAACTCCTTGAAAATCCTGGAAAAATGAAAATGTAATTTCCAGTACTGCAAAATCCTGGAAAAACAAGATTGAAACTCCTGGAAATAACATTTGTGGTTTCGCTATATAGATATAAAACTGAACATAGTCATCGAATGTTTCTTCAAAAGTTCACGAGTTCGTCGCCGTAAATGGTATGAAAAATTCGTTGCCAAATCAAATAGCCTTCGAGCCTCAGCACAGAAAAAGGCAGGAGAGCTTCAACGAGTTCAGAAAGAACTGGATGAAAATCTACTGAAACTGAAGTCCATGTAGTCCAAATTGAAGTCCAAATTCATTTCTATAAGACAGTAGTAGACAAATGTCTCTGTCACAGTTGTTGAAATCTCGAAAGAACAATTGGACACTGCAAATGGATACCATTTAAAAAAATGAATAAACTCTGTTGAAATCTAATTTTGATGAGATCCTTTATTTCTTCGAGTCAGTCGAACAATGTTCTTCAAGCGTAAAAAAAATACATTATGATGTAGAATTCTATACAGGGACTCCTGCAATCTGGTAAATAACTCCTGGAAAACTCCTGGAATTTTAAGTGTTCTGAGTTGTGCACACCCTGTGCAGACTTTTTCACAGAAATAAATGTTGAAAGCGACCTTAAATCCTATTCACTCTCTCTCTCACTTTTACACACCCTCTAGAATTTGTCTTTATGCAGATACCAGTATGCCTTATAGCTATGGTAATGTATATATTTACTGAATGCGCATTTCTTAAGGATTTCAAATATATAAATGTGTTCACTGTGTTTTGTGAAGATATTTGAATTTTAAAAAATTAATTAAAAAAAATGAGCCTTCTTTTTCAAATGGCTATTTTCGAAAAAGTATTCAACTTGTCGTATCTTACATTATCTTGGCAAGGCTTTGGTGTAAGACCTCCCATTGAAAAGGTAATATCCTGGACAAAAGACTGACAATACAACTTGCAGCAGATCCTTTGTCAATTATACATTGTATTTCGTGAGTCTTACACCAAATCGTTGCCATCATCTTTTCCTGTAGAAGACAACTCCAACAGGAAATCCGTCTCTCGGTTTTGTCAGTTTCGGTCTAGTTCTTATTCTATTGACATTTAATTCAACTTCAAAGTTAAAAACTGTGAGTTGCTCAATTTTATAAAGAAATATTCCATTAAATGTCAATAGAATGAGAACTAAGCCAAAATTAACAAAACTGAGACACAGTTTTCCTGTTGTTCCTGTTTCCTGTTGAATACTTTTTATACGCCCGCCCAAAAGGCGGACGTATTATGTGATGGCGGTTTCTGTCCGTCTGTCCGGTTCTCGTGTCCGGTATATATCTGGGACAGTTTCCTATCCACAGCTCCAATTTTTGGTGAGTGGATACCCTACGGGTGAGACGATGTGTCGCGTACCAAAATGAAGGTCGAGGTCACAGGTCAAAGGTCACGGGCCTAAAAAACAGAAAATCACTGAAGTGTTCGTGTCCGGTCTATATCTGAACTTTTTCTATCCACAGTTGCAATTTTTTGTGAGTGGATACGCCAGGTGGAGACGATGTCTCGTGTACCAAAATTGAGGTCGAGGTCAGAGGTCAAAGGTCACTGTTGCCAAAAATCAGGAAATCATTGATCGTTGACAAGTTTTCTATCTACAGTTCTAATTTTTTGTGAGTGGATTCAATAGGCGGAAATGAAGTGATGCATACCAAAAATTAGGTCAAGGTCAAAGGTCACTGACCCCAAAATTAGGAAATTTTTAAAAATAACATTTTTTTGTCAGTAGATACATTAAGGGGACACAATGTGTCACATACCAAAATGTAGGTCAAGGTCAAAGGTCAAGGTCACTGTGACCCCAAAATCGTGAAATTGTTAAAAATCATGATTTTTTGTGTCCATTGAGAAATTGAGGGGAGACGGTTTGTCATGTACCAAAATTTAGGCCAAGGTCAAAGGTCAAGGTCACTGTCACCCCAAAATCAGGAAATCATTAAAAATCATGATTTTTGTGTGCATTGATAGATTGAGAGAAGACGATGTGTTGTGTACCAAAATTGAGGTCAAGGTCAAATATCAAGGTCACTGTAACCCCAAAATCAAGAAATCATTATCATTAAAAGTCACATTGAAGATGAGGTCGTGTAATGCGATGTTGCGTTCTGTCCATTCATCCATTAACACTTGTTGTCCATGCGATAGCTCTAGTTTCAAGGTATGGATTGGTACCAAACTTTGAGTATACCTTACTCGCATGGCAAAGTGGAGCCATACATATGACATCAATTTGTCAGAGGTCTAGGTTGCAGTCCCCCAAAACTGAATCAAGCTTAGCTGACTAAATGTGTTGGAATATTGATGGAATATTCGAAGTTCTTTCCCCTGCATTTATATGGTATTGCCCTGTGAAGTTGTCTCCCATGTTTGAAACGCTTCATTTAGTTAAACTGTTGTGAAATAAAAACCATACATTTACTAATTTAACGGGGAGAGGAATCCTTTATGAACTTCACACCTGTTTATTAACTCAAGAACAAAAGGTTTACTTCATCACTTTCTTCTTCCTTCATGAAAAATTCTCTCGTCTGAAAGGAATCCATTTGCAGGAAAACTACTATTTTCTTGTGTTTGACTATTGTCGATATCAGTGTGGGATATGTGAGCTCTCAGCTCTTGCTTCAAGGTCAACTAGTTACCAAGAGTTAAGCTCATTTTAGTTTATCATTCAATATAAGATGTGATATATGTTACATTCTCATAAGCAAAAAATTGTAGACCTTTCTCTGGATTGCTAGATCAATTGGAATCAAGGCTATTAAACAACCTTGAAATTTGAACCAATGTAATTTCAGATATACGGGCGTATATTGAAGCCCCTTGGGCTCTTGTTTGAAAATAGCATTTAAAATATTAAAAATTAATTTTAAATTAATTTTTTTTTTAATCCGTATATCTTCACGACCTACAGGTTTATAGTGAACAAGTTTATATATTTGGAATCCTTAGGAAATGCACTTTAAACAAATATATACCTTACCATAGCTATGGGCATATTTTTAACTTGATGAATACAAATTCTATGGAGTGTGCAAAAGTGTGTACAGGAGGGAGGAGAGAGAGAGAGAGAGAATTAAGGTTTAACATCGCATTCAGCATTATTTCATCTTTTTAGCGAGTGGGCTTAAAGGCCTCTGTTAATTAATTAATTTTCTTGGGAGGAAATTATGATGATGCTGAATGCTGTAATTATTCATTATTTGGCTGCATTAAGACTTTGCAATAAAAAAGAAGTGTTATGTACATGTATGTGGTATTACTGTTCTCTTTTATAGAAACAAATCAATTCATACTTCAAATACATGATATCGACGACATTTGGCTTTCATCAATTACCTTTTTATAAGTACTTTCGTACAAAAATCTGATAATCATGGTGAAAAGAATATATCATGTGCACTAACTGTTCAAACAGTCGTAATATTACGGGTTCAAATGATTTTGTGTGATTTTGGGTTCAAGCTGATCAGAGATTTCATCCACGTGATTTTGTAGAGCTGTTTGTTGAGGTTGCTTCAATCCATGACTTGCAAACACAGGGTTGTTGAAATACAGAAGACCTTTCAAAAGGTCGGGTACAGCACAGTTCCTGTCTGGCAAGGACTTGTGATGTGGTCCAATGTACCACAAACAGTCACGGACACTGTTGAAAAGCCGGTTAAAGTCGGGACCTTTTTATTTTTTCGGGACCTATTTGTGTTCCACAGCCGGAACATGGCCGGCTTTCAAGACGAACGAATCCAGAAGTAAAATTTTACTTGTGGTATAACTGAGCCAGTTCACGAATTTTCTCAAAGATATTTTTGTTCAAATCAGGAATGAATAACAAGTCGTCCCTGGTTATTCCCATGTTTGGAGACGGATAGGACTGTTTCTTCCACCATGGTGTTGAACCGGATGTAGATTTCCCAGCATCTGTTGCCTCATCTGTTGTTGTTGTTGTGGCAGAATCTGATTGTTGACAGCCCAGTTGTTCGACAAGTCAAAAGCCCCCAACTGACTCTCATCGAGTGCGACCCAAGAACTGTCAAACTTAACCAAAACTTCGCTGACTGTCCAACTACCTTCAGCCCGTTCGATGAAGGCTGCCGAAATGTTATCCAACCGTACAGTTTCATCAAAAGATTTCGCTATCGGCTGTACCAGTACTTTTTAGCCATTGGTTATAATACAGCACGTAACAATAACCATGATGATTGCTGCGAATGTCGAACAGAAGACACAACTCATCGATGCTTTCTAATTTCGACGGTTTAGAACTTTCCAGACCGTGACTGCATTCTTAATGGCGGCTCAAATCCTCTCTAACACCTTGTTCCCATGAACAGGATGGAAGACGGCGGTTTGCTGTAATGCCAGTCTACTATTACCCCGGAAACAGGCATGACAGGTAAGGAGGGACATAAGCCTGAGGTAGTAAAAAACATGAACTCTCCACGATGTGGGACACGCTTGGATCAAAGAGTTACTCCCCTTGTTCTGCAGATTTTTTTTGCAGCAAAAAATGCCAAATAATTAAAACAATGCGTAATTATTGTTACGACAAACACAAGCGGGTGGGTCATGAGAAGCTAAAGATTAAGTAACAGAGGCCTAAGCATATGATCTTTGCCAAAAAATTGTCCTAAAAGAAAAGAACCATCCACATTTTCCTGAAAAATATCAATCTGGGGTCGGGTTGGGTCTAAAGTTGGGATGTCCGGTTGAGTAATGTGTACAGGGGGGGGTTCAAAAGTCATCATTTTTGTCTGGATCGCCACCGCGTAGCCACTCACGAAATATCTGAAAATGTGTACGTGCACTATATCACAATGACCCCATGTTGACCTGTAACAATCCGCCAGTGATTTGCACTTGGGCTGTGTCATCTTCTATTCAGGGTATTAACCAGAAAATGAAGAAAAAAACAGTCGTAATCATTTCATGTTAACAAGAAATAAAACAAAATCTGAATTTGAGGCTATTTCATATTCATTTCTTCGCCCAGGGATTGCTTGAATCCGTGGACTATTTTTAGCCCACCATCACCAGATGGTGGGCTGTTCAAATCACTTTTCGTCCGTGGTCCCTCGTCCGTCAGTCCGTAAACAATTCTTGTTATCGCGATTTCTAAGGAACTACTTCATGGATCTTTCTCAAATTTGGTACACGGGTTCCCCTTAGGGTCTAGTTGTGCCAGATACCTTTTTCGGTCCGACTCGAAAATCCAATATGGCCACCAGGCGGCCATCTTGGATTTCCCCATGAAACTTTGTTATCGCGATTTCTCAGGAACCACTTCATGGATCTTTCTCAAATTTTGTACACAGTTTCCCCTTGAGGTCTAGTTGTGCAAGATATCTTTTCTGGTCGGATTCAAAAATTCAATATGGCCACCAGGCAGCCATCTTGGATTTCCCCATGAAACTTTATCGTGATTTCTCTGGAACTACTGCATGGATCTTTCTCAAATTTGGTACACAGGTTCCCCTTGTGGCCAAGTTGTGCAAGATGTCTTTTCTGGTCCGATCCGAAAATCAAATATTGGCCATCTTGGATTTGCCCATGAAACATTGTTATCGCGATTTCTCAGGAACTGCTGCATGGATCTTTCTCAAATTTGGTACACAGGTTCCTCTTGGGGTCTATTTGTGCAAGATACATGTACCTTTTCTGGTCCGATTCGAAAATCCAATATGGCCACCAGGCAGCCATCTTGGATTTCCCCATGAAACTTTGTTATCGTGATTTCTCGGGGAAAAACTGTCTGGATCTTTCTCAAATTTGGTACACAGGTTCCCCTTGTGGTCCAGTTGTGCAAGATACCTTTTTTTGTCCGATTCGAAAATCCAATATGGCCACCAGGTGGCCATTTTGAATTTCCCCATGAAATTTTGTTATCATTAATTCTTAGGAACTGCTGCATGAATCTTTCTCAAATTTGGTACACAGGTTCCCCTTGTGGTCTAGTTATGCAAGGTAGCTTTTCTGGTCCGATTCCGAAATCCAATATGGCCACCAGGCGGCCATCTTGGATTTCCTTCATGAAACTTTATCGTGATTTCTCAGGAAGTACTGCATGAATCTTTCTCAAATTTGGTACACAGGGGGTGTAGTTTGGTACACTTGGGGTCTAGTTGTGCAAGATAGCTTTTTCGGTCCGATTCGAAAATCCAATATGGCCACCAGGCGGCCATCTTAGATTTCCCCATGAAACTTTGTTATCGTGATTTCTCAGGAACTACTGCATGGATCTTTCTCAAATTTGGTACACAGGTTCCCCTTGTGGTCAAGTTGTGCAAGATGCC
>JAVTVY010013220.1:0-52380 GCA_036873755.1 Hanleya hanleyi | reverse complement strand
AATGGCTTGATGGAGTACAAGGCCCTAAAGTTCAGCACGGGTGCTGCAACACACCTGATATCCTTGCACATCAGGAGCGAGATATTGTTCGATGTCGACGTACACAACGACAAGAGCTCTATCATGCTGACCGCTAACGCGAATGTGAAACTCAGTCCTATGCTACAGCAAATGTTAAGGATGCCTCACTCCGTCTACAAGGGGGCCACCATTGTCGAGGGGGATTATTTGATGGATATGAAAGTAGGTATGTACGCACTGTACGTCTACTCGGACGCCGTGGACAGCCATATTGTGGGTGATGTGAACACACCTCTGTTACGGGTGGTGCCCATTACCAAGACGTATGGTGAACAAGCCACCGAGAGTTTCAACCATATCATGTACCTGCCCGTACGCCATATCGATATCAGCACGATCACGGTGGATATAAGAGATGACAGAGGACGTCCGATCCCATTCGAACGAGGAAAAGTGGTGCTGACACTTGCTTTCCGACAAGCTCGCTCTCCTCACTTCGTATAATGTACGTGCCTTACCAGTGCCATACGCCCAGCTATGTCGACTACTACAAGAAACAAACGGGAGGAAACTTGCCCGTGTTTAGCGGGGCACGCATGCAACGCGGTCACGGATTGGGGAACATCCTGGGCAGCATTATGAAAACGTTTTTACCCATGGTGACACGGGGTGTGAAAGCGGTGGGAAAACAAGCGGTACGCAGTGGATTACGCGTGGCCGGTGATGTGATGGAAGGCACAGCACCCCGACAAGCTTTGAAACGCCGGGCTAAAGAAGCAGGCAGCGTTTTGATCGCCAAAGCCCTTAAAAGACAAAGACCCACACTGCCCCCATTCATTCAACGTCCAACACCCCAGAGGAGAAGGACTAAGCCCCAGAAGAAGAAGAAGAAAAAGAAGAGACGTACTAGTAGGAGAGACATTTTCGCATAATGGCATACATTCACTCCGAATCGTGTCCGTCTACCAACAGTGAATTGGATTTGTGGACTACTCCACCCACCCAAACGAGTGTAGGCGAAGGACGTTGGGTAGAACATCGACCCCTGGCTAGCCTGACGGGGGTGGGGCCCGTAGAATTTACCATTGAAAACAAAGATACGGCCTACCTGGATTTAGCCCACACCTACTTGTACGTGAAAGCCAAAATAACGAATAGGGACGGGGCGGACATAGCGGTCGATGCGCCAGTAGGCCCGGTGAATCTTTGGCTGCACTCCTTGTTCCAACAGGTAGATATAGGTCTGAACGATAAACTCATCAGTACGTCCACCAATACGTACCCGTACCGAGCCTACATGGAGACGATGTTGTCGTACGGTATTGATGCCAAAGAATCACACTTACAAGCTGAGCTGTACTTCAGGGATAGACCCGGATACCTGACCAACATAACCGGTGGCAATGCTGGGTTCGAGTCACGCAAAAAACTGGCAGCCAAAAGCAAGTCCATCGATATGATGGGACGACTGCACGCCGATCTGTTCATGCAAGACCGCTACATGATGAACGGTGTATCCATCAAGATCAAGTTGATCCGGTCCTTACCTAAGTTCGCCTTAATGTGCGGTGGCGAGGGCGATATCGATTACCAGATCGTCATTGAAGATGCAGCCCTGTTTGTCCGTACGGTAGATTTGCAACAGGGTGTGTTGCTGGGTCACATGGAAGCCTTAGCGAAAAAACCAGCCATGTACCCCATCCGACGCGTACAGACCAAGGTGTTCTCTGTGCCCACAGGTACGATGATGGCCAATCGTGAAAATTTATTTCTAGGGGATCTGCCTAAACGTCTTACCCTGGCGTGTGTGACCAACACCGCATTCAATGGAAATTGGGCTGAGAATCCGTTCAATTTTAAACATTTCAACATTAACTTTGTGGCACTGCACGTGGCCGGCCATCAAATTCCAGCCCGACCCTTACAACCGGACTTTACTAAGGGAAACTATGTGCGGACCTACCTGAACCTGTTTACAGCTACAGGACAAAACAACCAGGACGAAGGCAATACCATCAGTCGAGACGACTTTATGAAGGGATACACATTGTTCGCCTTTGACCTCACCCCCACCTTGGAACACGATCATCAACTGGCTTTGCTCAAGAAAGGAAACCTACGGTTGGAACTGCGTTTCTCCATCCCTGTACCCGACACTATTAACGTGATTTGCTATGCCGAGTTTGATAACGTCATCAGCGTGGATCACCAAAGAAACGTGCTGTGTGACTTTGCCACCTAAGATGGATACAGAGCAGCTGATGAGCATACTCCAGCGAGATCCCAAGATCCCCTTTCGAGGTGTGTTTCCACGCAATGTGTTTCCCACTCACTCCACTACCCCAGCAGCCTACATCCTGAATACAGACCCGAGGAGTGGACCCGGCGAACATTGGATAGCGGTGTACGTGGACACCCTAGGTGAAGGGGAATACTTTGATTCCTACGGACTTGCACCCCTCCATGCCGATTTGGTGAAATTCATGGACGTCTCTACGACAGAGTGGCGTTGGAATACGCAAAGATTACAAGGACCCTTGAGTAGTGTGTGCGGACAGTACTGTGTGTTTTATCTCACTCACCGGAGTAGAGGACATTCACTGCCTACCATTGTACATATGTTTGATGATTATTGTCAAGCCGAAGACCGGGATGTCCTCGTCTATGACTGGACGGCCTCTCGTTTTAATGTGCATGCTCCATTTCTCTGGTTAACTTAATGTACTCTGCGCGCGCATCTTGTTTTATTATTATTATTGTTATGACGTTGTTGTTCTGACGTTGAATAAAAATGATGATGAAAAAACACAATGATGGGTTTTGACTTTCTTTTTTTTTTTATTTAAGTCAACAAGCAAGGAGTTATACAACTATAGAATACAAATAGTAGGGGTATGTACACACATAGAATAGTAGTGATTAAGGTACATAAAAGTTTTGTCAGGAGTAGGATTTGAACCTACGCAGGGTATCACCCCACCGGCACTTAATACCGGCGCCTTAGACCACTCGGCCATCCTGACTTTTACAGTTTTTATAACTCGTGACTCCACAGTTATTAGTGTTCCACATTTTACAAGTCCAAGTAGGTAGTGCTCACACCGTCGGCCAATACTTTCCGTTTCGGATAAAAGAAAGTAAAGGCGTCTCGTTGCTGGATATAAGTGCGCATCTGGTGGTCCACCACCCGGAATCCTCGGTTGGTCCCACTGGCACTGGCCTGGCTCTGCAATACACCCAGGTAGAGATCTTTGTCGATGGCAGGGTCACGTCGGTTGACGCCTTTACAACTAAACTTGTTGTTTCCATCTCCTCCGTAACAATAGTACGTCTTGGACGACAGGGCGATCATGGCATCTCCACTCCACTCTAGTTTAAACAGACCCGGTGTCCGCTTGTCGTAGGTGTAGTGGTCGCGTCGAGGTAGCCACAGGTCCCGGTCCGCTTCATACTGGGCCCGTAACTCGGGTTTCACCAGGGACTCCCAATCGGCGTTGGAGACGGCCATGTAGGCCGAATCTGTGTCCATCTCCATCAACTGCCAGTCTGAGGAATTAAAATAGACACCCATGAAGTCGTAGAGAAACTGCAACATCCTCAGCTTGGCCACCTGATAGACCATACATCCAATGTGCAGGGGTAAATTGTACCGGATAGTCTTCTTAGCTGAAGTGACTTCATAGGTGTCGTCATCGATCACCTCCACGGACCGAAACAGAGGAGAATTCACTTTTTTGCAGGCTTGGGCAGTCGTGCAAATGTTCACGTTGACGTGCTTATCCTGGTTGGTTACCGTTTTTCCATAATAACCATTGCCAGTGAGTTTCCAACATTCAGCCATGATGGCCTGACTCGGGTATTCATCACCTTGACGACGGGCCGCCGTGACGAGCTCAGCCTTGTCCGCAAAACAAGCCTCGGGGACGTACTGTATCACTTGATAGATTTGAGTAATTTCCAAACCGTGCTTCATGTACCACTGCAATAAGGGGGTGCCCAGCAAGATTTTGTCCGCCCACATACTTCCAATCAACATGCGGCGTGGTTGAGGTAAACACTCGTGTTGCTCTGCGTAGGTGCGCATGGTCTCCCCAATATCATCCCGACCCACCAGCGTATTCTTGAAGATAGGCGGACACTGGGCGAAGAGGGGCTTGAGAGTGTCGGGAACATGCAGGTCGCATTCTACAAAGCCGTAGAGCTGCCCCGAACGAATGGCGTCCAACATCTGTGGCAGACTCAGCAGTCGCCGACGACTCAACGGGTACTCACGCTCTTTTAGGAACCGTTGTAAATGGGGGCGGGCCTGGCACAGGGTGTGAAATTCACACTCCCACATTTCAATCAAATGGTATCCTCGCTCTTTCACATAATCTCCGTTGGCCACTACTTCCTCCCGTAATTCTAAGGGTGTTTTCCCGCGTCGCTCATTAAAACGACCTGCGCTGAAATGACATTCGTGGCCGTGCCAGTAACAGCCATAAAACTGGAAAACAGTGGGTGTTCCTTGTACATGGGCAAACCCATCGACGGGGAGACGCCGATCGCCTATCCGCTTCTCAGTGGCGTTGGTCTGGTGTCGTATATAAATACCCCGTCGATAGGCTTCCCACTCCAACCACTGGTCGGCAAGATGTTTGTGAGGCAACCGTTGGGGTGTAAAATGACGTCCTTCCGCCAACCAACGTGTATAATGACCACTGGGCATAGGTTGGGCCAACGACCACAGGTACAGAGCATTGGCATCGAATCCAATGATTTTGGCAACGGGTTTTCCACTGGGGAGAGTAGTGACATCCTTCTCGTGGTAGCGGTGAAAAATAAGACTGGGCCCGCCCACAATGTTATCTTTTAAACAATTATGCATGTCCGCATCTTTCTGTTGTACCAGCGAAAAGTAAGTGGAACACTCTTGAAACAAATGGCGAAGGGCCAGCCCCGGTAAACTTAAGCACTCTTTAAAGATGTCCACGTGCATTTGGCGTTGAAAAAGTTGCACCATTTTCTCGGCCGCCTCCAGGAAAGGAACCACATCTAGGTTGTTGTACCATATGAGGAAATCTTCCAAGGTCTGCATATGTTCATCGTTCCATACCTGCTGTAGTTCACGGTACGTGTCTTCCGGACATTCCACTTGCTTCAAATCATCAAAGAAGGCGTGCCGAGATGGCAACTGTGTTTCCTGCAAACGGTCGAGCGATGATATATACGTGTAAGGGAACCTCCCTTTGGTTTGTGCACAGTTATAGGCCTTGACCCACTGATCATAGCTACAATTAGGAGCTAGGTAGTTGCGCACGTCCAGGAAATGCAGTGACGTAGTAGTGAGGGCCATATGATTATTGATCTTCTTGATCACCGACTTGAGGGTATCGGACTGGGCCAAGTAAGGGTAGAGAAATTCCTTGACCATGTTTAAATCATAGCGTCCCGAATTAAAGCCGAGCACCGGTAACTGACTTAGGTATTGTAGGAAGCGCACTTTCAATTTCTCCGCATACGGTTTAGGTAGAGGAACATCCCGCGCCTGCAGAGGCTGCGACTGCAGGGACTCGGACTCGGACTCGGACTCGGACTCTTCATCTTCGCTGAACGCTACACCCGGTACAGGAATGCGGTCGTTCAGTTGGTCCAGGACGTGCTGAAACTTCACCACCAACAACGCCGTACTAGCCGCACTGACTTGCTCTAAATACTCCATCATGCGGGTAATCAACTCATGGGAGTTCCCCGTGGACACGAAACACACCGGAGCAGCGTCATAGCCAGGTACGTTGCTGGAAATACTGACACTCAGAGGAATATGGCGCTGCGTCCACTGTGTTTTGGATGAAAACAGGTCCATGGGCTCCAACAGGGCTTCAAAGTCATAGCACGCCCGGTAGGGAAAATAACGATCCTCTTCCGGTATGATGAGTCCCTCATCGGCCAGTTCCTCGAAAATAGTAGGTGCATTATGATACACTCCACCCGGATAGACTCGCTTCACACTGTTGTCACAGATTTTCTCGTGGCGATGTAAGTCGGTGGAGCGATGAAACACCCGATGGCATTGGGCACAACTGAAAGACTGAGCGTACTGGCTCATATTGGAGATCAGCGAAAAATGACTCATGCCATTGTCGTCGAACACATTCACTTTCATCGTAGCAGCATACCGTTCTGTGGATCGCCGAACCAATTCAGCCACAAATGTATCGTCATCCTCCCGTCGTAATCGATAGACAAAGATATTAATATGAAACAGGGACTCCACGTCATCCAAATGCTTGAAGGGGACACCTCGGAAGTGCCGCTTATCCATGTCTTGCTGCTCTAAATATTCTTCCCAATACCCATCGGCCACTGTGTCACAACACTGGGGGTTACACTCGTCCACATGCACGGCCAAACACCGAAACAGACATTTCCGGTCTTTGTAGGGTCCCTTCGCCCCTACTGTTAATGCATACAGGCCGTGTCGATGAAGCAACCACGGAGGCAGTAGTACAGGAGCACCGATAGGATGATCTCTCATTTTCGTGACGAAAAATGTGACGTTAGTCACCATTTGCACCAACCATTGGGTATTGGGACGTTGCAGGCGGGCCCACTCCAACGGGTCTAATGTAGTGAGTTGCTCGACCACCGGCTCCAGAGAAATGGCATCCGTGATGGTGAATGGCTGGTCAAACACATACGAATTGTTACTGGGATAGAAATACCGCAGCTGGTCCGTCTTTTTGTGCCGTAAGATATACCCAAATGTGACATTCAATTTGAAGGCAGTGACCTGATCTGTAAAAATGTTCTCGGCGTAAATAGGAAGATACGTGAGGTCCTCCAACCGAAAATTATACAAGTCCAATAGACGACGGTCACGGTGGAAACAATGGCGTATGGTAGCCCAGTGACGTTGATAAATGTCCCTGACACGCTCATCTTCAGGCAAGACTTCAACCGGAGGTACTGCTGGATCAAAGGGAAAATCTTCTCCACGTCTCATGCTTTTCGTCTTATTACAAGCGGCTAGACAGGCAGGAGGACTGGTTGGCGGGCTGGCTGGCTGATCAAGTCAGGTCAGGTAAGTCAGATTGAATACACCCCTTTCCCTAAAAATCAACTCCTTTTATACATTTTACTACTCGCGGCCATCTTGTACCCACCTCCCACATTTGTAATCACATTTGTACCCACCTCCCACATTTGTAATCACATTTGTACCCACCTCCCACATTTGTAATCACATTTGTACCCACCTCCCACATTTGTACCCACCTCCCACATTTGTACCCACCTCCCACATTTGTACCCACCTCCCACATTTGTACCCACCTCCCACATATTTGTACCCACCTCCCACATTTGTACCCACCTCCCACATTTGTACCCACCTCCCACATTTGTACCCACCTCCCACATTTGTACCCACCTCCCACATTTGTACCCACCTCCACATTTGTACCCACCTCCCACATTTGTACCCACCTCCCACATTTGTACCCACCTCCCACACATCACGCATGCGCACAAAACACACTTATGACGTCACACCAGGTTCTGCGCATGCGCAGTGAGGCGCTATCTTGTCAATTTACGCCTTGTATACTACTTTCGTTTATACTGTTGAAGTAATGTAGCCAGAAATTTCATACTGAATTGATAGATTACACCATGATTTATAAACTTTTATGAAATACATCAAGCTATGAAGAAGGAGAATATTACAGAGGATTTCATAACAGTTTATCAATATATCTTTCAGTGACGAGAAATTACATGCCTGAACTGAATCAAAACATCACATGTAACTTTGCACCTCCTATCTGAATTTGCCAACTTTTAATAACATGGTTATTATCGGTATATTTGGTGTGTTTCTATGATTCTCATTGGCCGAGTGGCTGTCTGAAAACTCATCACCCAATCGGAGATCAGCATGACAGTCGAAATTAACTTGCAAGTTTGCAACTTCAGACACAAAAAAAAATGTTCAGCTTCACACTTGACAAAGCAACATGGCGTGTTTGTAAACATCACATCAGTCACAAACGGTAATCTATTATGAAATCCCCTGAAAGCTGGTTCCTCATTAAAAACTACTGTATATTTACAAAATGAAATCTGAATATAAAATAATCTGGTTAAGCGCAGATAGGAGTGACCAATAGTTATCTATAGTCCTGACAGGACATCAAGGTAAAATATCAGTCACCAGATCCGTCTGGTAATTGAGAATCAAGTCGTTGGCAGTCATGCAAAGATGCACACAATTAATGTTTATTATGAATGTCAATTATTAGCACATTACCTTTGGTTTACGAATAAAGTATACGATTTAACTTATCCTCAAGCCTCATAAAATTTGCATTTTAAACGTATGTGTATAGAAGGATACGGCTGATCGATGAATAATCGATGATTGAGCAGGAAAATGGCTAAAATGAAAATACTTCGACATGATCACCCGAGATTACGACGACTCCCACCCGTTAGATCCGTTTACCGGATGGTAATGTTGAACTAGAGTCAAATGAGGGCGAAACAACGTTCGACAGTTGATAATTTGATCACAAACCAAAGTGTACTATGAGTTTCCTGATGGTGCACAATGAAGATAAATCCGGGACAGGGATTTAATGCCCGTTTACACTCGACCTACCGCCAAAAGTTAGAAGGCGGGTGTGGCTAGCGGATTTGTGGAGCGTGGCCAGTAAATCCCAGACGTCACCGTACCCTTTACGTTCATACTAACTGCACTGCCAAAAATACCCTACTTATTTAACATGATGCCCTAAAATGTTCTTGAAATAAAATAATTTTACTCAAAATAAGTTAAATTTTAAGATTTTTTTTCTTGTTTAAGTAAAATTTGGAGTGGGGTATGTATATTTTACTTAAACAAGGAAAAATTAAGAATTTTTCTTAAAATAAGATTTTTTTTAAAGAAAAATTCTATTTTTTTTCTTGTTTAAGTAAAATATACTTACCCCACTCCAAATTTTACTTCAATCTCACGTTCGGCTATTTCCGTATTGGCGGAACAAGCCTCTCACATAGAACGCACAAATCCCCACCGGTGGGGAGCGTATGACGATCACGCAGTGAGCCGGCTACGAAATAGTGCCTTTGATAATCAAGGGATCCGATCGCATTTTATTGTGAAATTCAGTTAATTTTAACCATAATAACATAATTCATTCAAATTATACAAAATTATTTCTATGCTTAGTTGAATAATAGCAATCTATCCCCAGAACTCAACAACTGGGCCAATTTCCGCCAATACGGAAATAGACGACTGCGAGATTGGTTCCGCCGAAAATTAATTGTGCGCATTATAAGATGAGATTCTTTATTGTACTGAGCATCCCATTTGGGACAGAGTACACCCTACTGAATCGACAAGTATGATTTTAGGTGAATGCACCAGTCCATTTGTCATGCGACCATGAACTGTAGATTGGATCACTTCACATTGAAGCCGGATAACAGCTGCAATGTTATAATGAGGCAACATATGATTGTATATCAGATATGTCGACGGTCCATGGTAGCTACCATTTGTCTTGGCAACAGTCCATTTGGCGAATCATTGGCCAAGGTTACACGGTTCACGTCAGTTCGGACTGACCGTATTTTGACCTACCATGGACTGTCGATCGATCCGATGATGATACCATGGACTGTCGTAATATCAGACAGACAGAGAATAAACCATTAATGGTTCATATTCCTCTTAAACATACACAAGTGAAAGGAATCGAGAGATGAATGAGTCAGTGATACATGAGGCAGGTAGTATCCTGCTCATTTGTGCTCATTTCCTCACATTATAATTCGATGCTAATACCTACCATGGACTGTCCACCAACACCTAAAAACACATCTCGCCGCAAAAATGTTTAAAATTTGTGTTAACTTGAAATAGTAATAACCCTACATCTGGTGACAATATAGTACGATATCTCTCCATCAAAAAATGACTGCACACCAGTAACCATACCTATCATCGATATGCTGAAAATCGTTCATTTTCGGCTGTGGTCACTGTCGTCTGGTCAGACACACGCCCACGCTTGATAACGAAAGCACCGAAAAACCTACCATTGACTGTGATTTGACACGTGACCGGCGGTGTTTACCTACAATCATACTTGTCGATTCAGTAGGGTGGAGTACAAAACACATAAAAAGTAGAACAAATAAGAAAGTAAACAAACAGGTGCGACGTTTCCGTTTTCGCTCCCAGAAATCCACTAGTCCAGAAGTCAGTTTTCGCAGCTAAAGTGAGTTTTGGGGCTAGATTGATTTTACTTAAACAAGAAAAAAAAAAAAAAAATCTTAAAATTTAACTGATTTTGAGTAAAATTATCTTATTTCAAAAATTTGTTTAGGGCATTATCTTAAATAGGTAGAGTATTTTTGACAGTGTGGTGGGTACCTTAAGGTACGTACACTAATGGCGCTTCCAACTCGGGCCAAGACATTTTTACCCGATGAATAGCGTTGCCGACCCGAGAGTTCCAATGATTGAATCTCCAGTGTGAACATCGGACAAGGAGAGTTAAACTTTGTCATGATCTCACGGGGTACTGTCGGGTACCCTATCACAAAAATGAAGATGTACCAGAAATAGCGTTAATTTGGGGGTACCCGAAACACGCACTTGACGCCGTCAAATATAACCGGTAGATGGCGCTGCAGTACAAATCGAGGAGGAGGAAGTGAAAAATAACACAAGTTTGTAAATATGGCAAACCATCCTCCAGCACAGGGGCAAGTCCAGCGCCATATTCAACAAGACTGGGCAAATAGAGAGTATATCGAGGTGATGACTGGCAGCATCAAGAAAATCGCCGATTTTCTTAATTCATTTGGTAGGTTTTGTAACGCCTTGACCTTGTTGTTGGCAGGCACTACCGCACAACAACAACATGTTTGTCGTGTCTCACATTAGTCAAGTAACATGACTGATATTATCATCAGGGTCATGCCGTACGATCCAAGGGGATTCACTGGCGAAAATAAAACGTTAGGAAATAGACCAGAAAATCAAATCCACACATTCCCAATTCCCACTGTTAATAATATAACAGGTTGGGGAAAATACCTTGATCGAGGTATTATACCTTTATCAGGGTATTATACCTCGATCGAGGTATAGGGCCAAAAAAAAATATATGTCTGTTTCCGATTACGGGCCAGAAAAAAATAGAGTAGGTAGGGCCAAAACAAATTTTATTTTGGAAATAAATTTTATTTTGATGTCCAGTACTCCTGTCCCATATACAATGGTCTACAAATATATTCTTGATTGTATAACATTCCCACCCACTTTAACATATTCTCCCAGGACAGTCACACATCCCCCCATATTTTCAGATATTCAAAAGATCTTATCCCCCAAAAGATAAAGGGGGGGAGATACCCTCAAAATATATTGTTGGTATTTTTATCTCTACTGGATCCAGCAAATCTTGATATTTCAATAAGTTCTGCTGAAACCAGTTATTGTACTGATATTATGGAAATGAGAATTGCCAATAATGTGTTTGACTGCTGTTTACCACCAAAACGAGTATCGTTTTAATTTATTAACTTGATATGCAAAACAATATATTTCAAGGATTTCCGCCCAGAAATGATGAAATTTTTAGTGAAAAATACAAAATTCCATGTGGAATTTCAGTGCCTTCCATAGGGAGAGTGTACTTATTTTCTGGAAAAGCCTGAAGAAAAAATTGACATATACAACACAAAATGAAATGGGAAATTAATTTGAACATCATGGAGGTTTGTAACAGCGACTAGCTAATTCGAACAATTTGAGAAACGAGACGCGATTCCTGACTGTACAACAGTACAATGATTTGAACAAGCCATTTCTCGAAAACAGAAGAATTGTTACTTGCTTGAATCTTGGGGGTTTATTTCAATGCATTCATAATAAAACAAGTCGGGGAAATTTTGGATTTTTTAGCGGAGAAATGGTACCGGTCGGTTAGACTTTGACGGCGACTAGCTTTGACTGTCGTCGCCGATTTCGCTGAAAACGAACACCACTTGCAAGCTGCCGTGTCCGCTAAACACTGCTTTAACAAACGTCATTTCAAGCCATCAAATCAGTAGATTTCTTTCGAAGTTGATGGAGAATATGTTTAAAATTGTCCTGGTAAACATGATCAAGTCGACTGAAGCGTAATCGGGTTGCCGATTTCTCGATTCCCGACCTAGAAGTAGGTGCTTTATTTCCTGAAAAGATCGTCAACCTGCCGCCATGCCATGCGGTCAGCTCCAGTCACACTTTACGGTATGCTGACTGTGGGCGCGCCGCTTTACGGTTGTTGTTGTTGTTGTTGTTGTTGTCGTAAAACGCGGCCTTGGTAGTGATTTCGTTTGAATTTGCTGATAAAATTTTTAGAGTCGCACGATTTATCTAGACTCGGTCGGGTAACCGGAAACAGACATATTTTTTTTCTTGGCCTAGGCATACACCTCCATTGGGGTATAGGGCTATGTCACCATCAGTTTTTATCTATTTATGGAAAATGTGGACATCCACACATACCCCGGACTGCATGGACCTTTTCAACAACATCTATGCCGCTTGATTGTTTCATGATTTTCACAGCAACTTATTGCTTTGTTTTATGCGACTAATCATTCAAATCAGCCACTCTAATATTTCAAAAATGAAACATGGCTTCAAATGACATATTCGGTGAAATTTATTATGTAAATGAAAATGGCATGTGATGGCATACTTCCATCTCAAAGTCATATCCAAGTTACATGAATGTAGATGCACTGACTGATGAATAAATTGGATTAAATTGTCTGACATGTCTGATGCAATGCACAATCTCCTAGCATGAGCACACAAGGCAGGGTCATAATACCCAGAGCAGAGGTCTGTTTTTTATGTGCACATGCTAGCAATTTGGATTATGTGTCTGTCAGTTAAACTTGGTTTATTAAGGCTGGTTAAAATAAATTTCCTGTTTAGCATCATTTTTTTTATATAAATCTGGGTAGGGAGGGCGGATTTTTTTTTTTTTTTTTTTTTTTAGTGGCTTGTCACTTGTGTGAATAAAATCATCAATAAACCTTGCCTGAATAGTTGAATTTCTGCTCTGAATAAAGTAGGTGGCATCCATCGTCCTGCTCTGCTGTTTGCCTTCATAATTGTAGATTTTCAAAACGTTGGTTGTCCACAAGTACGATAATAGATGTGGAAATTCTTTATGAATGAACTTGGCAGATAACGAATAGCATTTTCGCAACTTTGAAGCGCCCACGCTTCACAACTCAGCATGCTAGGTTATCTACAAAATGTGGACTTGGGCCTCGGAAACGGACATTTGAGTCGAAAACGGACTTTTAGGCAAAAAAAAAAAAAATTTTTTTTGGGGGCGGACGAAATTTCGGGGGCGGGCGGTGATGCTAAACAGGAAAAAATTTTTAACCAGCCTAACTATGCATTGCCTCTCAATCCTGCAATTTGCGCATGACCTTGACATGGAAGTATGCCACCCCATGCTATTTACATTTACAGAATAAATTTCACCCAATATGTCATTTGAAGCTTTGTTTCATTTTTGAAATATTGAAGTGGCTAATTTGAATGATTAGTCGCATAAAACGAAGCAATACGTTGCTGTGAAAATCATGGAACCATGAAGTCATAGATGCTGTTAAAAGATTCATGCAGTCCGGCATATGTGTGGATGTCCACATTTTCCATAAATATATGAAAACTGAAGTTGACATAGCCCTATACCCCAATCGAGGTATAGGGCTATACCTCGATCGAGGTATAATACCCCGATCAAGGTATATTACCTCAATCAAGGTATTTTCCCCAACCTGTATAATGTATGGTCCATTCGGGTTCACGATACACCGAAAATAGCAGCCACAAGTTGGCATGGTTCTGTTCGTTCCTACACTTCGCCTACCCCGAAAACATCGGCTAAGGAGTCTATTTTTCTGGTTGTTGTTGCTGAATCTGACTCCTTAGCCCAAATGACTGATAGAGCCTGAAATGGAAATAGTTAAATAAGATGTCAGTCGCTCGAGATCTTTAACTGCACACGGCGTGGGGAATTGAGACAGAGGCACAAAAAGCATTTTATCGAATAAATAATATGATTTGGCATCTCCAGCACTATGACAACCACCTAATGACTCCTTTAATTAGATGGAATCTGCCATCAAACACGGATTTTGTCAACAAAACCGTTGTTTCTTTCTCCACAGTTTACAGGGACATGCGCAGAATGGGGTTGACCTTTTGGCTCACGTCATCAAGAAATCGATCCATGCCAGTTTTAAACCAATAGCGACGTGTGTTTATTCACGTGATCATAAAGGTCACGAGATAAAACTAGCGAAGGTCATATTCTCACAAGATGTCAGAAAGGCGCGAAAACGTTAAAATCAATCAAGGTTTTTCTCACACATTTGATCACATTTTGTCAGCATCAAAACAGTCATGATAGATGGTACATGGACAAAGAACATGAAGAAGCTCAGGTCGGTCAAACTGTATCAAATTGGCATATTATTTATCTCCCGTTTCGTTATTTTCGTCAGCGAAAGATTGCGAAAAGACACTTTTCGGAACAGCAGATTTTATCGCAAAAATTTAACTTACCCTCGCTCTGAGCTGTGATAGGAATGCCACGCCCCCTTACCCTATATTTACCTATCACAGCAAGAGTTTCTGAGTTAACACTTAGCCATGATTCGCTATGATACAATGACGTCACTGGGGGATTTTCCTCCCTCTGAAAAGCCTAATTTTAACACAGAAGTAAATGGAAAATACTTCGAAAAAGGCTAGTTCAGCTCTGATTTTAACACATAATTTGAACGGATGTACTATCTTTTACTTCGCCAAGTTGTAGAAATTTATCTCAAGTATGAGAGAAGATTTTTAGGAAAAACCTGTTACGCTCCATTGAGGCCTAGGTTAAAAATCCCCCAGTTGTGCGGGTGGCGATCACGGCACTGTAATTGATAGAACAGCTGATCCTTTGTTTAGAGCTGCTGTTACTTCCGTTGTGTCTAGGAGAATGCCTCTCAAAGAACTTACACGTAAACTCCGGGATTACACGGCTTCATGGATCGTTCGGCTCTATCCGACAATAAAACAACCCCTCCCAACTCTCTGTCTGATATTAGATTTATCGAGTTCGCCAAAGAAGTCTTCAAAGATCCATGGCCGGTTGAACTTTCGCCATTAGTATCTTCGTACGGGTCACGTGATACGCACGATACATTGCCGATCACGTGACGCGTACGAATATAATGGAGGAGAAATTCAACCGGCCATTGATGTTCGAAGACTGATTGTAGACGGATAAGCTCTTCACAGCAAACAAACTCTTTGCTGAACTCGATAAAACCAATAGACAGAGAGTTGGGATGGGTTGTTTTATTGCCGGATAGAGCCGAATGACCCATGGAGCCATGTGATCCCGGAGTGTACATGTAAGTTCATTGAGAGGCATCATGGCTAAGTGTAGGAACAAACGAAGCCATGTCAACTTGGCTACCAGACACACTTACTTGCATTCCAAATACAGCCGAGAAAATTCAAGTCAAGAAATGTAAACATCTCCACCATATTGGTAAAAGGGTTTTTTCAAAAATTATACCCACCCTCCTATTGGATGGTCCGGAATTACCCCTGAAATTAAGTATTTTTAGATCACAATACAAAGAAATTTATATTTCCACCAACACCTATAGATCTTGAATTCCACATTATAAAGTATTGTAAAGGAATTGTTTGTGGGGAAACTCGTCCTCAGGTGAGGGATCATGATGTGGAGATGTTCACATTTGTTGACTTCAATTTTCTCGACTGTATTTGGAAGGCAAGTAAGTGTTTCTGGCTGCTAATTTTGGTGTATAATATATCGAACCCGGATGGACCATACATTATAACAGTGGGAATTGGGGATGTGTGGATTTAAATTTCTGGTTTATTTTCTAATGTTTTTTTTTTGTCAGTGAATTTCCTTGTATCGTACGGCATGACAAAGGTTCCTTCAGGTCTTTCCCATATTAGATTGCAAATGCGTGGGCCTATTTTGAAGCACCATGGACCCTCATTATTGTTTGACTTCCATTTCAATGACCAGGCCTTCAAGTGCCTCCTATATTTTTATATATATATTTTCCTATATTTTACTCAAAACCTCCTATATTTCCTATATTTGGACTTTTTCTCATGAAAACCGTCACCAAGGCTCTGAAATGAGTCAATTTGGCATGGGAAAATACATTTCAGAATTTTTTCTGAAATTTTTCTGAATATGAAACATTTCAATCTCTCTTTCTTGAACCAAGCAGCAGAACGGATCTCCTCAACCACCACAACTGTGACCACATTCAGTGGAAATAATTTTATTAAACACCAAAAAACTACCAATTTGGAACATACAATATAGTAGTGACCTGTCTTACACTTCCTTATTTCCTATATTTTATAAAGAAAATTCCTATATTTCTCCTATATTTTGGCAAATTAACTCCTGTATTTTCTCCTATATACATATTTTCACTGTGAGCCACTTGCAGGCCTGATGACTCAAATTTTGCTGCTTTTAGATACATCATGCAGATCTCGACTGTCCATATTGAATGAGAAGCTGACACAGTTGGAGCGGAGAGTAGAATATATTGAAGCTAGGGTGAGTGAATTGAAGCCTCTGCTTATCTCATTAACCCTATGTGGCCTGGGCGATTTGGGGTGTACCACAGCCTGGGGGCGGGGGGCGGAAAGTGCACCCCCTATATATATTTTCGCTATCGCAAAGGCTAGAGGGCTGAAACGTTTCGCTATCGCAAAGGCTAGAGGGCTGAAACTTACCACACTATATCTTTGGGTCAAGCTCTACAAGAATATGTAAAAAAATCTAAGATGGCCACCATGTCCATGATGATATCACAGTGATGTCATTTTCAAAAAGAGCATTTTTGGACGATTTTTCGGTCAGGATTTTCGATTTTTTTATTTTTTGTCGATAAAACTGCATGGTAAATTAGTAAATAATAATCTTATATGAAATAAAATAAGTTTTATCCACTATTCCATGCAGAAAAGCAAAAAAAAAAATGAAGAAATCTGACAAAAACACTTTTCTGGTACCCCACATGGCTGCCCATTTTAATTTACCCATGATCCTCTGCTGGGGGGCCTGCAAATTGGCCCAAAATGACCCTAATATAAAAACCGGTAAGTCAGGGAGGTTGAGCTCTGAATTTTTTGTCGTTCCGGAGATAGGAGCGAAAAACCAACAGTGGGGGGGGGGTGCCCTTTCCCCTCCCCCACCCCTGGCCAGGTAGGGTTAATAGTATCTACAAAATTTGAAGCATAAATTATTTTTAAAGTGTATCGCTACCCAAATGGTTGCACTCAACTGACACATGATTTCTTTATAAACAGCTGTCAGCTTTTCTGACCATATACCAGTATACATGGTATAGAGCTGACATTTTGTAAAATAACTATTTATCTCAAATGCAATGCCTTCCCCATGTTCTCCAACATGGTTGCAATACCAGCCTGTATTTATACAGCCTTGGCCATCTAGTTTGATATCCCCATCCTCCCTCCGTAAATTTTCCACAAATCCTTCCATGAAAGTTTATGTTTTCGGGAAACGTGGGAAAGTAGCTCGGATTTGGTCTAAGCTATGGAAATTTTGTATTCTTGTTTGTTATACCAAACAGAGAGGTGCTGGGTGTAATGTACAATTTTAATTGTAAAATTTGTCCAAATTTCTCTTTATGTAATTTTTTTTTTTCATTATTTTCATTCTACTAATTCATATATCATGTGTGTTGACATATATGAGATTGTTCCTGAATTCTTATATGTACCGGTATATTACGTATGCTATTCTTTTGGTTGGTTGTATTTATTGTTAGGATGTCACCCAGTAAAATTGCAAATTCCATACATGGGTTATACATACAGGGGTGAATACAGTTTTCTAATTTGGGCACCATTTCTGGCCCTCTAATTTGGGCTAAATTACGGTTCTTGACGGGAATTACGTGTTTTGAGACCCTGAATTGTTCACAAAGTCTTCAAACTGATTTTTTTGGTCTGAACAGACCACAGAATGCCCAGATGTTATCTGGTCAATTCTTTTTCAATCCTGGAAGAACTCAAAAAGTCTGTAAAGACAAGCTGTAATTTGGGCACCTTTAAAGGGTAGCAAAACAGGCCTGTATTTGCCCTTGACATATGTAATATAATTGAACCTTTCAATTTGTAAATAATTTAATTCAGAGCAGAACTGGTATAATTGATCCATATATATTTTTTTGTAGATCACCAAAGGAGAAACCTTACACTGACCATGCTGACCTGAGGCCATGATGGTGAATGATTGACAGGGGAGATAACTGTGCTAATAATATTTGGGACACTTGTGGAGCGTTGCTGGTCAACTAGACAAGTCTGGAATTGAATTTGCAACTGTGTGTTGGTGTTTGAGCAGACTTTTCGTGTTTCATCAACATAACTGTTTACAACTTCAACATCAGGTGCATTAAATGGAAGCAGATAAACCTTGCATCTGTAATATGTTTTCGCTGAATGCATGTCAATTGCTGCGGTAATGTTCGAGGCTTCAGTCTTCTCTTAACTTTCAGTGTCCTGCTGCTGTCAGGTGAATATCCCATTCACGAAGGCCGTGACCTGCTGGTCCATGATGTTGATCTGATTACGATCGTTTGTAGCGAGCAGTCATAGCGAATGTTCTTGGCGGCATTTCCATTGTCACGCCAACAACGTCACAAGGCCAAAACGTAATGCCTTTGTTGGCGTCATGATGATGTCGTCATACATAATTGTTGTGCAACATACGTCACTAGGACGTCCGACACAACCGACTAGTTGATATTATTTGACGCAGTGTATTAGCCAGCAAGCCGTGCAGCCGTGATTTGCACGGCCAAAAAAAAGAAAACACGGGTAATTTTCGTGACCACGGCTTGGGTACAAGCATTGGCGGCCGTGTTTTCGTTCAGGATCACCACTGGTTTATTTGTTTGATTGTACCTCGCGCTAAAACAAAAAATAACATCGATAGTACCTTTTTTTTTTCTTGATTTATGCCTCGAAAACGTCGATAATTTTTGTCCGCCATAGTTTTTATTTCCGTGTTCTATTGCGCAATCTACTGCGCATATGGCGGAGCTACTTGTCCTTCTTGGTGGAGTTAAAGAGGGGAGGTAATTCGTTCGTGTCTATATCAAACGTACAAGTCAAAATTGCGGGGAAAAATGATATTTTGCGCAAGATCAAAACGGAAGATTACATATTTCTTTCTGATGGTAAATTAATAACATTTACTAATACATTTACAACATGTAGTCTCTTTTCTGTAACAAAGAATCAACAAATAAATAATCAAGTGATCAATTACTATGATGAATTTAAATAAAAAAGAACATTTGCAGTAAGATTCCCATCAGTTTTGGACCCAGACTAGTTTTAACTTTAAATTTAATTAACCTGAGAATATCGATTCATCTGAATTACTTTGTAAAATCAAAGTGTAGCATAGTTAAAAATAAACTGTTGGAATTCATAAGATGAAATTAAATTGTACATTGGCAAGAGCTGTAATTTGTAAATAAATTTTAAACAAGAACTCAAAACCAAATAAGAGTCTTGGAAAAACTGAATTTAAACATCTTTCATAGTTTCATATTAAAATATTCACAGCACAGGGTCGTTTCACAGCTCTTGTAAAAGAGTGCTGTTTCATAATTTTCTAAATTTGATCAAATAAGTATATATTTTGGGGGTTTTTTGCAACATTTTTTGGGGGGGTTCATCCACGGACAATTTGTAATCCAATTTCGACCCTTTCACAAAAGAAAAAAATCAAAGCCCCGGCCCCCTCACTACAAAAAATAAAAATTCACAATTTTTTTTTTTTTTTTATGTGCATAAATGCAGGGATGACATTAGAAGGCGGTAGGCGTCCCTTTTTGGCCCCCTACTATGATCCAAATGCCCCAAAACAGCCGCCTACTTTCTACATAATTTCTATACTTGAAACACTAAATGTCACTTCTTGTGACCGCCTACTCCCTTGCCTTCCACCTGCTTCTTAAAAACTTAATGACAACCCTGTAAATTATATTTTATTTTATTTTAAAAGATGAAAGTCAACCTTCATATTGGGACTCTCAGGTGCTGGTAAATGGCTCTGATAGCATATCTGAGCATCTAAGGGTCTAATTGTTCAACGCGCTACGCGCGGCTCAGTTGCTGGGACACAGATTTGCACTCCCTAAAATGCACTCCCAGTTTCCCAATTCTGGCTAATACACTGATTTGACGTGATCGTAATCAGACTCTGACATCAGAGGTTACGGCTTCAATACATTTTTCACAACATCTGTGTTACTGTGTTAAAAAATCCAATTTGATGTCATTTTCGGAGAAAAAAATATCCGCTTGTCCTTTGCAGAGCTCTGTTTTCATGTAAAGTGTGTAGGGGGTATTTACCTTCAAGCCTGGAATCCGAAAATTTCTGAATCGGACCCCCTCATATCCTTCCAACACCCTCCCCCTTCCCACTCCACCCCCCCCCCCCTCCTCTGCCCCACCAATTCTGGTTATCCTCATGAACTTCATTCCTGCTCCTCCAGAGGCATGTAACTTCTGTGCCTCTGGCTGAAATACCACACCGAGTGGGTATCTAGAGCATTATTCTTTGGTATAAATCATGCATCTCAAACTGCATGACCTACTGATATGACCAATCAAAGGTCATGATTTTATGTTAGCATAGCAACTTATGATGCACAGGTGAGAGCTTGCATGTTACGTGTCCAAATTAAGAGTTCAAAATTTAGTCACGTGCCACCCATAGTAACTGTGATTGGACACTTAGGAATGAGCGTCAATACCCGTACGAGCGGCTACTGAAGACCCGGCGTAGCGTACATCGCTATCACGTCGGCGACAATGATGAATTCTTCAAAGACAGTTATCAAGATTTGGTATCTCGACTCCCCTTCTCAGATTACTCTCTGATTTAAATCATAATCCATTATCACATGTATTCTCAATTTTGTTTGAAATGCTATATTTATCTTCACCTGTCTATATTTTCCTATGTATGCTATTATTCAGAATTACAAGTATTTGTGTCAAGTAAATAGAAACCATATGCACATGTATATCTCATTGCCAATAAAAAGTTTCTTGGCAGTCAGGCTAATAGTTTGCTCTGACATTCACTTTACATCAGGATATATGGATTATGGGTATCTGGCATCTTCAACTTTTGTCTGTCATGTGGTCTTTGGGACCATTCAAGTATTACATACACACAAAAAAATCCAGATTTTTAGACCCCTCTCGCTGCATACGTAATACTTGAATGCCCTCTTTACAAAAAAAGTCTCCGTAAAATGTGTATATGTTTACTAGTTAAAGGTTATACCAAATGTACCCAATTCTATTTTGCATTGAAAGAGACTGAGTAGTGGCCAAAACAACATCTTGCTGTTTTTCCCCGGAATAATTTAATTCAAGTGGGAGCACCAGTAACACACATTTAGTGAAAACCGTATGATAGCCCTGACTTCTGGCTCATGATTTTCAGGTGCACCATGTGGTATCGTATTAGACTATGTTATGTTGTAATCTTACAGTCCAAACACCATAGCCTTGGACGTTGGGTGCTGTTATGAAAGATGAATTTAGCTGTGAGGAGTTGAGTTCTAATGGGATGGCGCTGACATCAAGGCACTGTTTGGCATCACATCAGGTACTCTAATGAGTAGGTGACCACAATTGATATCTGGCTGTGATGTTACAAGTCAAGCTATCACAGCCTTTGCCGTTTCCAAAGGGGCGTGATATTTTTGTGCTTTTCTGTTGTTTGCTAATTTGGGTCATTTTAATGTACAAGAACCCCATTCCATTTTAAATATGCACCTTTACAAATTTAAAATTTTAAAGTAGCAATTTATTGGCACCATTTGGTATACCCTTTAATATTTATTACAATTCTGGCATGAGCTACTATGATTATGATCTAGCACTAATTTTGTTTCGATTTTGAGCTAATTTATTACATTTGTATGTAATATTTTTAATATCTGATTATTAGCCCCAATGAGCTAACTTGTGCATAACTTATCTAAAATGCATTGATGTATGCCATCTCAAACAGTTTTGCTCACAGAGGTTAATAGTTCTACTAGTGTAAAGTTGCAAAATTAGCCACTTTTGTATAAACAAAGAGAAGTTGTCTGAATCTTTTGAAAACTTGAACCAGTTTGGGTATAAGTGAAGGATAAATGTGTGTGTAGATATTATTATGGAAGCACAAATATAACCAAATGTCTGAAATACAGCTATGAACAGAGTTCTCAGAGTTGTCTCCCCTCTTTTCAAAGAGAGATTGGATTACATGCCGCATTAACAGGCCCTTGATCTGATAATTTGACCCCAGACTCTCCCTATGCTTATCCATGGGGGAAAATGTGAACCTATTTTGCCATCTCCAAATCTCCAGTAAATTTCCTAATAAAAAATTGTGATTGCCGATTGGTCCAAGAGAATTGAACTGCAAATTGCAATATTCTTTGTCTGGTCAGCATTTATTTGTACTTCACACCGTTTCTGATATGTATTTAATTTATTTTGTAATCCTGTCGAGCTAGATCATCAGTTGGAAGTAAAACAGGTCATTTTATGAACTGGTTTAATACGTGGGTTCGTTGATCATAGAAATAGACAAACTTCTGAGCTGTATACTCCACGTAAACATATTTAATGCACAAGTTTTCGACTCTCATGCCCGAGCTTTTATCAAGTGATCTGTTGAAACGGATAAATATTTGGACAATCTGTATATTTACTAGTAATTTTATGAAATTCAACAGATCACTTGATGAAAGGCTCTGGCATGAGAGTTGAAAGCTTGTGCATTAAATATGTTTACGTGGAGTACAGCTCAGAAGTTTGTCTATTTCAATAGTTACCACCTTTTTCAAATTGTTCAGGCAGGTCATTAGTGAATAGTTGAACAAATTTGGCCTTAGGTTATCACCTTGCTGGACTCCTGTCAGTCCTGGCAACTCAATCTGATATTCAACATTTAGCCTGCCTGATCGGCGCAGATTTGAGTTATTTCTTCCAAATTGTTTGATATATACTATTATGTCGAATAATGGGGTTCTCCCATTACACCAAACATCAATGTGTGGACTATGCCTATTGTGCTCGATCCGATTGAATTATGGGGGGCTGAACCACCACACTGGTCTCTGATGCGATACACGGATGACATTCCTCATGGTATACATTCTCGCGAGCCAGTGTATCAATCTATGGGTGACGATCGATACACTGGCTTGGTTAGCTACATTTTTGATTGAAATTGCAGTTTAAGGGCCGCTTCCCGTACGGATTTCGCAGCCCAGCAACTCAATGTTTTATTTTAATTACACGTTACATTTCTTAGTTCGTTAAAGATGTTTACAAGCGCTGTATTATCAAATAAACAAATAAATAAATAAATAAATATGTAAATAACAAAGAATGGGCGGATGGAGATATAAATAGAATAGAAGAATTGTCTATGTACAGGTTCATCGGTTGGTTTTTGATTAGGTTATATTGCTAAGTATGTGTTCATTGTACAGTGTAGTCGCGTGGGTGATTCCTTTGTCTTTGTACCCCTCTGTACACACAAAGCCGTCCAGAAAAAACTGGGAGAACCACAGACGGGTTCTTCCAGAAATCTGTGCCTGTAACAATTGCTTGGAGTGTGTATTGGGGTACAAGATGGCAGGTCTACATCCTATATTGCGTGAAAGTCAAAGGATCATATTTGTATTGGACAATCGTCACATCGGTGGCATTGTCTGATCTGTGTCTTCGGTGAGTATGGTTTCAATTGTCCGTGGTTGTGGTAGGCATTGTTCGATTCGGTTTGAATGTAGAAGCTGTTCTTTTTTCCGTTGATTGTCCGTGGTCAAGGTGTGGGTTTTGAGATTCCACTGAAATGGCTAGGTTAGGGTGGTTCGTTTGGAGTTTGAAGGGTCTTGGTGCTATGGGTCGGTGGTCTGTGGTCGGTGCATGGTCGGTGGTCGGTAATATTGATGGCGATCAATGCAGGTGTTGTCGATGTCGGGTTACTGCTACTCCAAGGGCCCTCTTCATAGAACAGTTTCTGGCCTAAATGGTTGAGATGTACTCCATCTTTTAGTAAAATTCCCTTTTGAGGTCGGATCAGGCCTCTGTGTCTCCAAAAAGTGGCCTTATTATTTGTTTTTAGTAGGTTGTTGATGTTTTGAATTTTGGTATTATATGAATTGACCGAAACGTGCCGAGTTACCCGATGAAAGACGAGTTGACTGATGAAGATCATCGGAATTTGGAATTGTGTTTTGAGCACATCTACCTAGTATAATCCGTGGCGTGTCCTCCTACTCCTACTCCTCCTCCTCCTCCTCCTACTCCGCTTTACTCACTGCACAGCGGGTCGCATAGGTGTGGCGCGGCATAGGGCGAGAGACCTGGGGTTTTCACTACCTGAGATTCCATGGGCCAGGCTTACACCCTACAGTAGAATGGGTCGACTGCGCATGCGCGATGAGTAGTGCGCGATGAGTAGTATAGAAAGGGCACGCGATCTCCCTATCCCTATAGGTGTGGCGCGGGATAGGGTGGGGCGAGAGACCTGGTGTTTTTCGCTACCTGAGATTCCATGGACCAGGCTTGCACCCTACAGTAGAAGGGGTCGACTGCGCATGCGCAATGAGTAGTGCGCGATGAGTAGTATAGAAAGGGCACGCGATCTCCCCATCCTTATAAACTAACCCATGAGGGTGAATGAACCCATGGGGGTGAATGAGCCATGGAGGTGAATGAGCAATCGTCCACGATCCATGATATGATGAATGGCAGATGCGCTTCTGAAGGAATCCGCATCATTTCCCCCAATATGGAGGATGAGCAGGTCGGGCTTTGTCTCTAAAAGGAGATTTTCTAGTATTTCGGAATTTCTTAGTGTCCGGGCTCTGGAAAACCAAACAACCCGAATGTCCTGGCCAGTGCGAAAATCGAGCCGAGCGTCCGGTATGGAATTTTGGATGATGCTGCTCTCCAGTCTATGAATGTAGCTACTTCCGGCGATAATTACTTTCATCATGGTTTTCCGGGGAAGCTATCTTGGTTAGCTACCAATAGCAGTCCTGGATATAAAAAGCTCGTGAGGTTTCCACCAAACCAATCAGTAAGCGCGCTGAAGCAGCTCAAGGACAATCGGCAGCGAGGTTTGAGTTTTGACTGGTTTGAATATCATCGTCGGCCCATCTTCATTTTATCCAGCCAATTTCTACGTTCCCACTTCGAACCTGCCTTGATTTATCTGACTTCAAAATCTGAGGTGTAAATTTAACCTACGAACGTTCGACGAACCAGTCAGAGCCTACACACCGATTGTGTGTAGAGTGACATCCTCAAGTAGCGGCGTCAAATTCCTCCTAATATGGTGTTTGTATTAGCCCACTATATAGGTCAGCCAATCAATAACGCTCTTCTACTTCGAAATTCAAATGTTTTCGAGGTCAGTGACTGACCTCTAGTGTCTATAAGTTGTTTGAACATTGAAGGGCCAGATATATCATGGTAAGTTTGAAGTGGGAACGTAGATATTAGCTTGATAAAATGAAGATGCATCGGCCAGACTACGGCACCCTTGAAGTTAGGCTGAAATCGACATCGGGTGTCAAAGCGAAAACCGCAGGCTTAGATACCAACGCGCTAATTCAAAACAACCTCTGGGGATGAAATGTACGAGATTGTGTAATAGACGCAACGGGTGATACACGACTGAGCGTGAACGTATGATCGTACAGATGTTGCCATGAGGTATTCAATATTCCACACACTCTTTATTATTTGTATCGCCATTGCAAATAATAAATCTACATACAAACATTTCACACCAATGGCAACAATGCTATTCTACTCGTTGAAAATATACCTTCCACTTCTCATCAAAAGTGTTTGACAGTAGTACTTACGCATGCATGGGGGCACCACTTTTTTTTTATCTGGCGGGTGGTTGGGTAGGCACGGGTTCCTGTTGCTTCAATGCATTTTGCTGAAAAGCAACAGGAACTTGATAATGTGATGTCTAGCACTGTAATATCACTTGTATTTATTGCACCATGTAAACGTCCTGTCTGTGTCTGGTGTGCTGTCAAGTGTTTTATAGGGTGAATGGAGGGTGTGTGGTTCCATGCTGCTTCAAAGATTTCTTCTTTGAAGTAGCAGGAACGCAACTTGGCTGGGTGGCGCTTAGTTGGTTTGTCGCCATGGAGCTGAAATATTGTCGGAAGTGACGTTAAATTCTATCCACTCACTCACACTTTTCATCTGTCACGTGTGTGTGAAGCTATATTACAGTAAATTATTAAAAGATACTTTATATTCAGTGAACGTGAGGACAAGTCACACGTACACCAATTGCAGATTTCTGTAGATATCTATGACATTCCGAATGGCGAGCTCTAGAGGAATAAAGTAACGCAGGTCCGTACGCAGGATTTCTAGCGGGGGGGGGGTGCGATTTCATATAAAGCGGAACGTGAGTCCCAGCAATGCGCGCTACAAGCGGGCCACGCTGGGGGGTTCGGAGGCATGCCCCCCCCCCGCATTTGGCGCATTCTAGCGCCTTCTAAGGGGGAAAATAGTGCTCTTATATAGCTGCTGCTGTGTTGTTTTTATAGGTTCCAAAAACGTAAAAATGACTGAAAAGTATGAACCATATGGAGAAACGGTCGTTAATTCAGGTAAAAATACAAGCAATACTAGCACTGATTTATTTCACTATTAACCCTTTCACTGATCTACCCCTGGGTTTGGCTTCATATAGGCTGGGTGTATATATTTAGAAAGGGAATCATCGGTGAAAGGGTTAATCATCACTGTTTTGTTGTGTTGTTGGACACACATAATACACGAGAAATATAACATTGGTCAATTATTTTCCGGTGAGACCAATCACTCCATTGAAGTCAGTACAATGATTCATGTTCAGTGTGTAGAGATGGAGCATGCATGGTACCAGATCAAATTGATTGTGCTTTTTACAGTGCAGGCAAACTTTCACCATGCAACAAATGTTGTCGATATGGATAGGCCTAGATCACCGGAATAAATGCGTCAGATTCGTCATCCATTGGGCAGCCGTCGTCCATGAAGAGTTCCAAAGGTCCATAAATTAAATTATCCAAAGACTTTTGATATATATTTTTGTCATTTTTACGAAATAGTCTTAGTTAAGCATTCTATAATTGATAGACCTGATTATATTAAATTAGCGGAGATGTCAACATCTTGCTCAGAATGCCAATCCCCTGAATCCTACCTTGCACTGTTCAGCATGTATTTTAGTTTACAGTGTCACCCATATGGATTTGGAATGGTGTGCGTCACTACGGCTATAAACATACCGTTTTCAATAGCGGTACATGGCTTCTTGAAAAACGAGTCCAGTTTCTTGGATCCTTCTGCTGCACGTTTTAACTTTTTCTGTCGTTCTTCGGGCCTCCCCATGTTGGTAGTTGAAGGAACGCTCACAAATAACTTTTTTACTGCTTTGTCCGGAGAGCGAAATTAAACGGAAGATAACTGGACGAAGTACGCTGTTGTGTGACGCTCAAAACGCGTGCAGATGTGAAGCGGGGTCGACGCAGAACTCAATAATCCTGCATATACCGTGTAACCGTAGGGCGAACCAAAAGTAAACTTTGGAACCCCGCGTACGGGCCTGTAACGGGTGTTTCTGATTGGTTGAATCTCCGTATCGGTAATATGCATAAAACGGCCGGGATACATATATAGCGATATGCAACCGGACACATGTGGATGGTATCCATTGTGTGTTATTCGTGATACAAAGATACACTGTTAAGTTTGTAAAAAATACATGTATAAGTTTTTTTTTGACCGGTAGCATCAAATATAAATCTCAAATATGACACCTTGAACTAATATTTCCGATCATTTTCAATGTACCGTAACCACCGTGACATTGCACTGAAATATCATTTTGATTCAAGCCAGTTGTCAAGCATCTTTTAGAAATATTTAAAAATCCATGATGTATACGAAAAAGCCAAGAACAGACGATACCCATCGACGCTGCACTCGGAGCGTTGTGGACTTGGATATTCTGTGCATAATTGAAGAAGTTGAGTTTTAGTTTCACTGACGTAAAAGCTAAAGAAGTTTCCGCTATGCATTTGTAACTACTACTTTCGAAAACTGTTGATGAGAGATGACTACATGTGCATTTGCAAAAAACGACACGAACAATAATGAAGATACTGTACAATATGGATGTTTCATCGCAAAATTTGTTCTGTGACATGTTCACGCCCAGTCGCGTATCATCCGTACACCATAAGGACTGCATCTCCTCCGTATATCGTAGCTGAGACAAGTGTGCTCCCTGAGTGAAGATAATTCTTTAATAGTCAGGGCTGTTAGGGATTTTTTGGTTCACATTCTTCCAAAAGTATCAAATTTGGCCCATATGTCGCCCATACCATACTATTTCGATTTTTGATGGGCGCCAAGACGGGCGCCCCCTAGGGCCGCCATATTCGGCGAAATTCAATATGGTCGCCACCCGGGTTAGAGGTCAATCGTAGTTAAATAACTAAAAGGGCTAGAAATATGAATAATAGCACTATTTAGTGGTTTTGGGGGTTGAAGAATCTGATTGTGATCTTATTTCAGCGATTTGAGGTCAAGGTCACTCTTTAAGGTCACCCTAAAGGTCATTTTGGGGACAAATTCGCCATTATCAGTGGTTTTGGGGCAAAATATATAAACTGCCTCATTCTATTGGTTTCCAGGGTTGAGTAACCCGAATCTGGCCTTATTTTGGCGATTTGGGGCAATATTTCATTTGAGAGTCGCGATAGAGGTCATCCGAACCAGAGGTCAATTATAGCCAAAAGAACCACAAATAGTACCATAAAAGTTTGTGGCATTCTCCGATTCTGATCTTATTTTGAAGATTTGAGGTCACCCCATTTTGGGGTCAAAGGTCAAAGATAAACAGTTACCACTAAGAGCAATCGAACGAAGATTATTCAGGAACAAATTATATTACAATACTTCGGAGATGACATCTGCTGACAAAATGCTATAACTATGCCGCTACGCCGCTATGTGTATTTAAATGTTCGAAATACAATACAAAGACCGCTTTAGCAACAATATACCAATGATTATTAGTACCTATACCTTCTGGCTTGCGCTCTCAAGAAACTGTGAAGTCGGGTCGCACCCAGGAAGGCTGTGGAAGAGGGGTAGTGCCACGGATTTGACGGACCGAGATCGGAACAATTGGTATGGACTGGAATATCACAATATTTTTTTCCAGTACCAAAGTCCACCAAGAGTTCCGATAGACCGAGGGTCTCCAAAGACCGAACATCGCTGTCCATCGTGCGAACATAGGCTGTTGTATGACCCTCCTCCGTGGCATGTGCTAGATGCAGGAGGACCCTGGTGTCCGCCTCGGAATGGTTGCACGGTTGTGATATCAAACACCTGTTGAAGAACACGGACTCAAAACGGGTACACAGAAGGAGCTCTCCGCTCATGTCAGTCTTGGAGATCTGTGTGCTGATGAATGAGAACGGCTCCTTTTTGTTAACATTTTTTAAGAAACCGCTGATCCATTCATACTTCGGGATTTTAGGGGTTCAGGGAAAAGTATTGTGGCATTCCAGTCCAAACCATCTGTTCCGATCTTGGTCCGTCAAAGTCCGTGGCACTACCTTTCTTTCACAGCTTAACGGGGTGCAAGACGACTTCACAGTTTCTTGGATGTGGCAAAACAACCGCATGGGCAGCCTGTATAAGCATATCGGACCCCACCGACACGCTAGTGGCTCTCACGCATGATCCTGACACTCTCGAGTCCGTGCATATGGAGCTTATAGAACGCTTCATCGTACTAATGTACAGCAAGGGATGTGGTGCAGCCGGTGTCAATGAGGCCAAGCCTCACCTCTTCACTACTGCAACCAGATCGCTGGAAAACATCCCACCTCCCAAGCCGCGCTTTTGCAGCATGTGAAGCGAACGCTGCTGCAAGCGAGTTTCTACTGGAGTCGCTTTACTCCAGCAGGAAATCTCTGACTTCAGTGAGTGGAGCTGGCACAAAGATTGCACCAGTACATGGCAACCGCTATGGACCACTCTCAGCGACACTTCTATGGCATATGCCATTCTCATGCACTGCGGCTGACTCAAGGCATGCACGGGAAGGTGCAAATGCAACTGTGCCGATGTCCGATACACGACCCTCTGCAAATGCGAAGGCGGGTGCGTTAATAACGAGGGAGGTGATGACAAGTATTATTTATTGCTGGCATCATGGAGCGCAAGCCAGAAGGCATAGGTAGTAAAAGTAATCATTGGTATACTGTTGCTTAAGCGGTCTTTGTTTTGTATTTTGAACATTTAAATGCACGTAGCGGCATAGTTATAGTATTTTGTCATCTCCGAAGTATTTTAGTAACATTTGTTCCTGAATAATCTTGTTTCGATTGTTTTTAGTAGCAATTGTTGATCTTTGACCTTTAATTCTCAAATGAGGTGACCATGACCTCAAATCGTCAAAATAAGGTCAGAATCTAATTCTCCGATGCCACAAAGCCCTATGGTATTATTTGTGATTCTAGCCCTTTTGGTGTTTCCTATAATTGACCTCCGGTTGATCTCTGTTTCGGGTGACCCCTGTCGTGAACCTCACATGCAATATTGCCTCAAATTGTCAAAATATGGCCAGATTCGGGTTACTCAACCCCGAAAATCGATAAAATGAGTTAGTTTGTATATCTCGACTAAAAACCACTAAAATGACGAATTTGACCCTAAAATGACCTTTAGGGTGACCTTGACCTCAAATCGTTGAAATAAGATCAGAATCAGATTCCCCGACACCGATAACCACTAAAAAGTTGTATTATTCACGATTCTAGCCATTTTGTTGTTTTAAATACGATTGACCTCTAACCCGGGTGACGGCCATAATGAATTTCGCCAATATGGCGGTCCCAGGGGGCGATTACCTTGGCGCCCGTCAAAAATCGAAAAGGTATTGTATGGGCCACATAATGGGCCCAATTTGGTGCTTTTGGAAGAATCTGAACCAAACAGTCCCTTTTATGCCCTAACATCCCGGACTATATGTTGTTTTTTAATAACTCAAATATAAGGTAGGTTGCCACCCAAAAAAGGGCATGAATAGGGCTCCGAATCTACCTACTCCCACACTTTTCCCCGCCATTTTGCATGAAGTCGCAACAATGCAACGTCATGACGTCGAAAATGCCACGCCAAAAAAGTTTGCCATTCGACGTCATGACGTCACAAGGGATGCTTAGTAAACGCAGCTGGCATGTCACAGTATCTCATTCTATCCATTCGCACAAGAGTACGATTACAAGGGAGGTAATTGCTATGCGCAAAAAGCTGCGCAGAACAGCCATTCTTGTAACCAGGGAGCCACCTTAACGTATTCTATCGCTAATTACTGTTGCGTTGGTCGTCGCTGCAACTAATGCTGTTACTAATATCTCTATATCTGGTATGAGATTCAGAGAATAAACCATCAATCAATCAATCAAACTTGACGTCAATAACTTGTAGCGCAGCAATATAATTATGACGTCATATTCGATTGTTTTGACGACAACAACGATTGACGTCATAAAAACGCCGTAGCCACATTGAAGAGGGGCAAAAAATGTAGGCATCCCACAATCAACCTCGTAACCAGGGAAGAAGATTATGGAAGGCCCTGGTAGTCCAAATTGTCCCACATGAAGATGGTCCTATGTGGCTTCCATACGACCGGTCTGTCGTTTCACAACGAAATTCGGACGGCCGTTTATTTCCTTCTTCTATACATCTTGTTGAAATCTGCAGGTAAAGAATTGTATCACAATCTTTTTCCAAGACTGGGACCATAGGCCCTTGAGGGCATCCATTTTCTTTCAGTATTTCAAGGGAATCTGTTGAGAATTGACGAGAATCACCAATACCCGCCATGCTATTTTGGGGTCACGATGACGCAATCTCGAAACCAGAGCTATCCGGTCCTGTCCTCCCTACTATGCTCTGGGAGGGCGCTCGGCAGTACGATCGGTCATTGGATAGAACACAAAACCCTAGAATTTAGAACATAACGAGAGCGTATCTGTGGGGATCAAGCTGACGTCCCGACGTCATGAATGTTACGAGCGCGTCTGAAAGATGACGTAGCCTACTAGAATTCTTTATGCATTCTTGCGAAACATTTTTTTATTCTGACGTCATGACGTTATGACACTGGCCATGAAAATGACTCATGACTGACGTTCTATAAAGAATAGGATATGTTCCAATGGAACCGGAAGGGGCCACGTGAAAGAATTTTTCAATGTATTATGGGACCAATTTTCAGCGACCGTCGTCCCAGGGGTTCGTCGGAGCGGCCAATTTTCCAGCGGAGAGCGACCCCTGGTGGCGAGGTTGACGATGACGTTGATCTGACAGTGTTATAGGGCCTAACATTCAGGCTCGACGTCATCACGTAAAAATATAATCCACAAATCTCCCATGATAAATTTTTGTTTTCGCGATTTATTGAAAACTGCTGGAAGCATTTTCTTGATACTTTGTACAGTTACTATAATTGTGTTCAGTACTGTGTGAAGTTTCAATGATGTACGATGAACTGTCTCCAAAATATCGCCGAAAAATATCTGGGATATATTATTTGAGACAGACAGTAGAAATGACGTGAACTGTGTATTTTGTACGAAAAACTCCTTTCTGTGTGACGGTAACCCCCCCCCCCCCCTTTTTTTTCTTTAATCCAACACCTGCACAATAACTTTATTGAAATTCACCTACTGAAATATCAGCCACGAAAAAAGTGCGATTGTCATTGGCATATAAATGGATTTATGATTCACGTGCTCCCTAGCCTATTTGAGTATTATTACCCATTCATAGGGAGTATTTGCTCTTGTAACAAAAATATGACACAAATTATATTTTGGTTGTTTGAAACAACCAAGAATAGTTTTGGTTTGAGGTGTGTTTTTGTTACAACACAAAGTCTTCCCAATAAATTCTTTAAAATACCGAAATAGGCCAGGGAACACATTTTGATCAATCAGAAATCAATTTATATTTCGAGGAGAAAACAGCACATTTTTCTCTCCGTAAACATATGAAGCCAGTCGAGAACCAAGATAAACTTGGCCCAGGGCCTACAAAATATTCATATCATAAGACAAGATAATGTACTTTACGCTAACTGAAAATGCTTTTTCTTACGTGGTATTTCATCTTGGCACTCTAAACCGCACCTTATGGGGGCCAAAAGCTCATTAAACCGCACCAGGTCCTTTCATTTAGCCCAAAAAATATCATGAACACCCATCACAGCTAGAAATAATTCAGTGTTCGTGTGTACACGTCATTTACTCTCAAAACTACTGTCTACAATAACTACACAAAAGTGTGGCAAAAATTATCATATACTCAATTTTGTGTACGTCTTGTACACATCGATGTGTACTTTCTGCATAATTTGTATCGAGAAGTACACAAAACTGTGTATAAATTATACACACAGCGGTACATGATAATTTTTGCCACACTCTTGTGTACTTTTTTTTTACACAGTAATCTTGATACAGTAGAAATTAAGCAAGCAAGCTAATTGCAAGTGTCTGCTTTGCACCACCTGAATTGTGTAAAATTGTTGGGTAATAGAATATCGACACAGCTAGACTACAACCTCGAGAGAGCCATTGGAATACCAAATCTGCGAATTACGAAGAAGTAGACCGATTGCATAAGGCAGCGATATGGTTTTTTTCTCGAGCATGATCTAGTATTGCCAGTAAATACAACTTTTTACTCGTACACACGATCAAAGAAACGGGACAAACGGAGAATATGTATAGAAAATTGTGTTCACTCGTTCACACGGATACATGAAAACTTGTCAAAGAAAATTTGGTCGTGTGTCTCCCGTCACATATTTGAAAATGTACCCATATTGGATTTAACAAGCTGGGAAACTGACGACGTATACTTTTGCAGGCTATGTATTTTGTGTTGAAGAAGTTCGCTGACACATATATACGTTACGGTACGGTACCCAGTCTGCCTCTTTAGTCTCATCCATTTGTTGACACCGGTGAAATGGTCGAATGAAATGACTAAAAGCAGAAATACACTAATTGAGATGGGCGACATCACAATTAACCAGCTTGGATGGGGAGAGGGGAGCAACTAAAAAAGACCAAAGACCACAAAAAAGGTCACAAAGACCTCCCCCCCCCCCCCCCCCCCACTTTTTTTTGAGACAGCAATGTTATAAGTCCTAAGATGGCACCAATCCAGCCTTTAACCCCGCGGGTCATATTTATACATACACCGGTCAGTATTGATCGAGTATTGAGCTTTTGATTTTCATGAAACCAGAAAATTGCTATTTTGATAACTTCCCATCATTTCTCATTCTTGATCGATAACCCATTGTCAGGGGACGGCGATTCTTTTAACTGAAAGAACTCGAATTTTGTCAGTTCGTCGTCCGGTACGTGTGTCTACATTGAACCAATCTTAAGAGTTTATCTCTCTAATGATTCAAGGAAGAACCCTATTCACTTGTCAGTAAAATGGTCAAGATGACTATGCCTCTAGAATCAGAAAATCATTGAAAATTTTTATATATGCGCAAGTTGACGGATACTGTGTGAGAAACCTGATAATAGTTGACGACCTGATGACGGAGGTCAAACAGGATATGAGAGTTTCAGGCTTGTTCAACAAAGGATCGGTGATTATATTACGAAGTCAACTACTTTATGCAAACGTCCGGAGACGTCATCTCTCCGACTTAGGGATATTTATTCAACAATTATTTCTGTACGTAAATATATTTTGAAATTCAAAAGATGATGGAAGCGATGTTAAGCTTTCCATATTTCTAGTCTTGAATTCGCTACATGGAAAGACTGTTCGCTACTTTCTACATTCGATGTTGCGATATGGAATTAAGCAGGAACACGAGGGCATTGTCCAGCTTTCCAACTTCCAACTTTTGTACTTTCAAGTTGTAAGACTGGAAGCTGAGTTGTCGGGTTTTACACGGACTCATGAAGCCAATATTCTCGGAGGGATTACAATATATATGCTATATTCAAAATCGATTGGACTATAGAATAAATATACAGTATATCATAGAAATTTTTCAGGCATTTCAATACCACTAAGCTATTTGGCGCCTATACACTGCACGCAAACCGCGTAACGTTAAGCGTATTTCACGATGGAATTGGAAATGTTTTTTTTGTACTAATTGGAACTATAAGTTAACTGCATACTGCTTAATTGAATAATCTGCTTAACTGAATTGGTTTTGAAAGGACAAACCCATCACTATTCGAATAACTACGTCGGTTTTAAAGGTTTGTCTGGATAAATGCACACAATACCGATGGAGTGAAAAAAAAATCTTAGATTAAATTTTTTTTTAACATCGTATAGGTGAACATTCATCTTCTCCAGGCAAGACAACGTACATCACAGAGAGCTTTGCGATGTAGCTGACTTGGTTTGTGAAGATGGTGAACATTCAATTTCTTTGCTTACATGTTTATAGTATGTGTTACTGATTGAAATTAGCCACAAAAATGGGACCTTCACCATGCCGATTTCTGGTACTAAAGAAAATTGCCGAAATCGCCGAGTAAAGATATAGGGGAAAACCTCCTATCCAAACTTATAGGTAGGCTGAAAATGGAGTGTGAATTTGAGTTTTTTGTCAGTTGAAATTTTAGCTGTTATAGTGACAGTTTCGAGGGGTATTTTAGGTTGATTATAGTCATTATTAATTGGTATGAATGCACATTTGTCTATAAATGTAGGTTTCCTGGGATATATGGGGTGACATCCGGTAAACGAAAGGTAAGGAAGCCAATTCAGAGGTCTAATAACGAACCTCAATACTTAGGATATAGTACATTTCCCTTTCTCATTATTTCAGGTGCGGCGACGCTCTGTCACAAGGACGATGTTACTTATTATTGTGAGACGGAATGTTGCGAACATGGGTGTTGTGAGGACGACGACAATGAGGAGGATGATGAGGGGTTAGTATATACCACTGGAGGTTCTCCGTGGATAGCATTGATGTATACTGTCGTCGTTTTCTGCCGTGAAAATTCTTCTGAGGTGTTTAACACATGGATCCCTGAGTGTGATGTAGGTCACAAACCACTAACTACACCCGAGTTTACTGTACCTTATACCCAAAGACATCCCAACGATCAACAGTGATTTAGTATTATTATTTAGTATGCGTATTTTTCAGCAAAATACAAACGTATAGCGTGCAAGATTTATGGCGTTGAGTTTCGTAAATTGTGTCTAATTCCACTTAACTCGGTGCTAGTGGCATATGAGAAGATCCTCATGATGTTCATATGAATAGACACAATAAAGGCGTTACTGAGATACATCCTTCTCTAGGTAACGACTTTACAAAGAAAATCGTATGGATTATATAAGAATACCGATCAAGCGATACGGATTTGATATATGTGGAAGATCATCATCATTTGAAACTGTTGACCGCTTCTCTCTTGCAGGAAACTAGCCTATGTTTATGTATACTATGATTGTTGTTTGTTTGTTTGTTGTTGTTTTGTTTTATTTTGGTACTGATGTTGTTATATGAAATATGGAATAGGTTTTTGAATTATGGACACGGAAATTCTTTAATGGACGACGATTGAATATTGAATGACGGACTAGACGTCTATATTTTATTGATGGTCTGTATATCAGTCACGGTTTTATTGTAGGTCACAAACCACTAAATATTAGCCTTACTTAAAATGTAGTAAATTGGCCGAGCACATCTTGAGAAAACTATATTCCTTAATATTCGCCGCCACAAATAACCCACCACACCAGGTAGCCTGGCCTTTCCGCTCAAACATATAAAAAATTCAGCATACATTCCCCACCATTTTTTCGAGATAAGACCGCCAGAAATAGGGTCATCCGGCCCGATACCATTAGGGAAAATTTCGGAGGTCGCCAATCAAAATGGCCCAAATTTTTTTCCGATTAAAATCTGAAAAGGTGGTTTTGATATATTTGAGAGTCAAATATTATAGAAAAATTTTAGAATACGTCACAGACCATTTCTGGCCCAATCAGGTATAATGGCCAATCAATGTTCGCCGGAAGTCAAGTCCTGATAATAACACCCAGAAACTTCAATTAAACCAATTAACATCGGTAACGGACCCCTGTGGTTTAATGTGTTTGTCCACCGTCATAGTATGATGATAGGTTGGTAAGATGGCGATGATGCAGAGACCAGTCACCAAACCACGTACACTACGGTATCAAAAATATTGAATGGGATTTTAAATAAATTCGCCCATCAGCAGTCAGCATTTTTGTCCCCCGCCGCAACGGTTCTTGCTTCTATGTCCGTGGATGTCCGTGCATGTCCGTGCATGTCTGTTCGAATTATTACTTCCTAACGCTTTGTTGGATTCTTCTGAAATTCGGCATACACATTCCTTGCGACAAGACGCCAGTCGGTATCGCATTTCAGCAACATCTGCCTGAAGGTGGCGCCACTGGGTCAAAATGGATCTTGCTTCTTTGTGTCCGTGGATGTCAGTTACAAGCGATAACTTCCAAACGCTTTCTTGGATTCTTACGAAATTCGCCATACGCATTCCTTGTGAGAAGAGGCGATTGCGTACTGGATTTCAGTAACATTTGCCTGAAGGTGGCGCCACTGAGTTTCGCTTCTTCATGTCCGTTCCAGTTAAAATGGGTCTTGCTCTCTTTGTGTCTGTGGATGTCTGTTCAAATTCTTCACAGGCGATAACTTCCAAAAGCTTTGTCGGATTCCTTCGACATTTAGCATATACACTCCTTGTGACCAGACATGGGTTGGTATTGCGTTTCAGCAAGATCCACCTGAAGGTGGCGCCACTGGGTCTTGTTCCAATCTTCTGTGCATGTCTGTGGTTTCCATTCAAATGCTTCACAAGCGATAACTTCCAAATGCTTTGTCTAATAATTAGGCATCCCAAAATGGGTTTGTCATTTTTCCTCCTTTTTTCCGCTTCTCGCTGTTAGTTTTGAATTTTATTTCGCTTTAAATGAAGGACACCATTTTCTTAAATTTGCCGTCCAGTTCTTCTATTCCACATCATATGATTTACACTAAAGCTTTTGCAGGAACAATAACATATAATATGAAATAACTGGCGGGGGAATCCCCCCAGTACCGAACCCGTGTTAGTTTCTATTTTCGTGTCGCCTTTAATGAAGGACACCATTTCCTTCAATTTTGCTATGAAATCATTCTATTCCACATCATGTGATTTACCGTAAAGCCTCTGTATGAACCATATTTTATTTCAGAAGTATAATATGAAATAACTGGCGGGGAAATCCCCGCAGTACCGAACCCCTGGTTTTTGAATTTCGTGTCCTCTTAAATGAAGGACAACATTTCCTTCAATTTTGCTATCAAATAATTGTAATCCACATCATATGATTTACCCTAAAGCTTTTGCACGAACCATATTTTATTTCAGATGTATAACATGAAATACCGAACCCGTTTTTTTTGTTTTTTTTTGAATTTCGTGTCATCTTAATCTTAAATGAAGGACAACATTTCCTTCAATTTTGCTATCAAGTAATTGTATCTCACATCATATGATTTACCCTAAAGCTTCTGCCGGAACCATTTGTGTCCACAGGTGTACCTTGCTATATTAATTACAACTGAGTTCCTAAAGTTTGGGTGTACACTGTGCATATGATCAGTTTCCTGAATTGAATTGAATTCCACCTTGTGGTTTTTCGGACTGACAGATGATGGCATGCAGTTGTCAGTGTGGTTGTTTCATGTACAGGGAGCTTTCTATGGCTTTCATGTCAGCACACCTACCACTACCATCAAGAAGAGCATGTCCCCATCCCCAGGGCGCCGAGCCGCACCCTCTATCTCCCAAACTAGCCCTCGCCCGACCCTCATATATCGTGTTGGAGCATATATATCTCCAATATATCTTGGCAGAAGCTGAAATTTGTGTGTTGTCTGCAATATTGAATAATTGCAACCCCAAAATGTTTCAATTTATCAGGCACAGACCCATGTTTTTGTATTTGGTAAATATGTCCCTTGTCTATAGATCTTACTTGGAATTGTTTTTCGTGTCAATCCGCTTCTGGGTGGCGCCACATCGGGCCAAGTTAAAATTGCATCTCCAGACAATAACTTTTGAAAAGCTTAAGGATTCATTCCAAATTTGGTGTGTAGGTACCTCGCCTCAATTTCTCGCTTGGCATTGTTTTTCATGTCGATCCACATATAGGTGGTGCCACCTGGGGGCAAATTTAAAATTATGTTTCCGGACAATAACTTTTTAATACTTGAATGAATTCTTTCCGAGTTTGGTATACATGTACCTTACCTGAAGGTTTCACTCGGTATTGTTTTCCTTGTCGATCTGCTCATAGGTGGCGCCACCTGTAGGCAAAGTTAACATTTGCTATTTCCAATGGCAAGGGATCTTGCCTCAATCTTGGATTATTTTTTATGCTCATCTGCCCACACATGGCGCTACATGAGGGCCAAGGTAAAATTGCATTTCCGGACAGTAACTGTTGGACCTTAATGGATTCTTTTAAATTTGGTATGTGGGTACCTGCCCTCAAGGCATCTTATGGGGCCATGATGTTTTTCCTAGTTTTACGTTTTTACTTTCTTCACAAATAATGAATGTTTCCTTTACTAAAGATGCAAAAGGCATGCCTCCAATCGTATTCGATCGGCTGTATCTTTATTTAACTGTTTCTTTTAATATTTGGCATATGCATTCCTTGTGACAAGATGTTGATTGGTATTGCGTTTCAGAAAGATCTGCCTGTAGGTGGCGCCACTATGGTTCTTTCCGTTCTTTTGTGCTGCAAGCAATAACTTTGAAACGCTTTGAAATGTTGCTCGAAATTTGGTTTCCGGGCAATAACTTGAGAACTGCTCATCAAATTCTTCCCAAATTAGGCATGTATATACATTGCACCTTGCCATGAGATGTTGCTTGGGATTGCGTTATCTACTTTTGCTCAAAAAGTGACGCCACCTGATGACAAAATCTAAAATTTGTTTTTGGCCAATAACTTGAGAACTGCATGCTCATCGGATTCTTCTCAAATTTAGCATGCATGTACCATGCCAGGAGATGTGGCGCCACCTGGTGGCAAAATCCCAAATTTGTCTCCGGGTAATACCATGACCTAAGATGTCGCTTGAGATTGCATTTCGCCCACTTGCGCCTATAGGTGGCGCCACCAGGTGTTAAAAATCAAAATTTGTTTTCAGCCATTAACTTGAGAACTGCTCATCGGAATCTCAAATTTAGCATGCATGTATCATGCCAAGAGATGTTGCGTGGGATTGCCTTTCGCTCATTTTTACTTACAGATGGTGCCACCTGGTGGCGAAATACCAGATTTGTTTCCAGTAATAACTTGAGAACCGCTCGTCAGATTCTTCTTAAATCTGGTATGAATATATCATGACATATGATGTCGCTTGGGATTTCACCTGCTTCTGCATACTGGTGGCGACACCTGGTGGAAAAATCTGAAATTTGTTTCTGGCAATAATTTGACAACTGCTCATCGGATTCTTCTCAAATTTGGTATTCATATGCCATAAGATGTCACTTGGGATTGTGTTTCGCACACTTGTGCATACAAATTTAAATTTAGTTTCCGGGCAATAACACCTTTTCAGATTCTTCCCAAAGTTCGTATGCTGATACACTATGTCATGAGATGATCCTTGGGATTGCATTTCGCCCACTTGCGCCTACAGGTGGCGACACCTGATGGCAAATTTAAAATTTGGTTTCCAGACAATAGGTTGAGGATGCATTCAGCTTCTCGTCAAATTTGATTTGCAGATAATATGCCTTGAGATGTCACTTGGGGTCGCTTCTCGATTACATAATTTCCATGCTTCACTGCATGGAAACTATATTACAGAAGCAAAAAAACGTTCAGTCAACCGTTCTGAGTTGATTTTAAAATTTGGAAGGCAGAAAGACCCTTCCGCATCCAACGCCTATGAAGTAGCAGTTGCCTCCCTCATGTATATCCCCCCTAGACCAGCAATGCTAAAAAATATTGCTGCCATTTCGGCGGGGGACTGTTGAAGCATTTGTGAGATAACAAAACACAGTCATGCCTCAAATTGAGAGTAGGGAATTACAAGCCTACAGTTACAAAATCTCTTCTGGGGGAGGCTTGCCCCCACACCCATTACTTTATAACGCGAGCAAAAACCAATCCGTTGACCTACTCACGGAGTTATATCCCCCTGTTTCTGTGGAGGATTGTGGTGGGTTGCAACAGGGCGAGATAACTGCGTAAGTAGGTCAACGGGATGGTTTTTGCCAACGCTTTCCCTTTGACGGTAATGTCCGGAATGTTAATTGACGTTTTGTCACGTCACTTCCAGTTGACCTTTGCTAGAGGTCAATCCGCAGGTATTTTAATACTCCCCGCTTTTCTTCGCCTTAATATCTGGTAATATTCGGTAACTGCTGGAGGTCAATGTTAGTTGACCCTTTTTGACGCTATTTCCGGCATTAATCTCCGATAACATTGAAATTGTGTGACGTCACTTCCGGTTCATCGTATAGGTCAGTCATACCTTTAATACTCCTCAGTCACTTCAATGTTACTTGACATTTTTTGGCTTTGACAGATCTCTAACGACACTCGAGAAAATTCAGCGAGCTAGAAAACAACCATTCACGTTGTTGTATTCTCAACCACTAGAATGGTTTCGCCTTAAAAAGCGAAAATGAAAACTGAGTTGGACCCATAGATAGGCCCACTTTCCAAAATTGTTGCTCATTTTTGTTCAGTTGACCACGAAGTCAGGTCACGCCCAACCACGTGGCGACTCCTGTGAGCCGTCGTTACCCGAACACCCGATGTGGGCTTACGTCTATGAGGATAAAGTTACCATAGTGGAAGATCGGGTGAGCTGTGACTCGGAATCTAACACCACATCAAATACGGTTACCCTAAACGGTGACAGGTAGACAAAATTAAAACGAGTGATGAACGGTAATGTCGATGGCAACCTTATCTACATTGAGAATGCCATCCACGTACACCGTGGGCCGTTCCTCGCACACTTGGGGCATTGCCAGGACCCCATAAACCGCCATATATGGACGGCTCTCGAGAAGGTGGGGCCGACTGGGGGAAAGCTGCACAGCGGACGAACGGTTTCCCGATCAATTTGCTTGGTCGCGTCCCATGGACGACGAACTACCCGGATCCAGTGAACAAATCACCAACCCCATGCAAAAAACGGAGCACGATGACATACACTATCAGGACACGCTTAATCAACCCCATGCCGACCATTTCACTTTCAACCCATGAATGATATCAAGTGACTCTATAAAAGAGAGGACGTTGTTCCCAGAAGTCAACATGACGAGCCGAGAAGTGTTTGGCATGCTGTATTACAGCCTTGAGAGTCCGGCTGCCTAGAGTGCATTGTCGGCCATCTATCGAGCAGTCCCACGGCATTCGTCTATCGCATGTCCGAAATTAGCTTAGAAAGAAAACAAGAAATCTATGCCTTACATCGAGCTGCCCGCTAGGGAGAGTCCTAGCGCATCTTCGAGACGGGTCGCAAACCGTTGTATTTGCATACCGACGGAGCCTATCATGTATTCAGATAACGCACATCACCATTATCGAACGCAAAGAAGCCCAGGTCAGGCGTGTTTTTCACCTCATGCAAACACAACCACGGCCGAAGGAGGTGTTCAAGATCGGGGACCCTGTACAGTCGCGGGCAAGTTCGAGAAAGTCACCCTCTCCAACTGGAGCGATGAGCACTTTGTCATCACCGTTCCGGGTCATCATCAAGCCCAATGTGACCATACGTTCAGCAAGTCGTTGTGGGCGCTGAATGCGGATTTTGATGATTACGTTGGACACGGTCGCCTCTAGGGGAGGACCATGTTGGATCTCAAGGCTGAATTGTACGGTCTCTGTGCCTATTCGGATGTGGTCGGCAGGAACATTGTCGGTGATCTTGACGCTCGCCAGCTATATACGCGTCTGTCAGGTGAAAGGTGAATATGGATATCAAAGTCACAAAACTTTAATCACGCGCTTTATCTACCGATCCGACCGACATCAGTACCACGATCATCGATATAAGGGGTGAGAACGGACAACCCATGGCATTCGAAATTGGGACAGTGGTGGTCACACTTCATTTTCGACATAAGCTTTCTCGAATGTTTCGTGAACTACAAATACCTGGAATTCATTTATTGTCGCCAATGAGTGATATTCCACCATTTTGTGACCGCAACAACGCGCTTCCGAAGACGGAGCGGGCGGGGGAGTTATCGCGCATTCAACACAGCAGAGCGTACTTCCACCCAAATCTTCAGGAGTCGAGTTTAGGGCGAAACCGAATATAATCTCTGTTAATTCACGCTAGATATACTTATATGAACATAACTTCATGTTAAATAACACCAGAAACTATGTCTGAAGTTATTTTTTGGGCGGTATATGTTCTGTGAATGTTTGTAAATTTGCGTGAGAACAGATCAGTTGTGTGGAGTTTTGTGGAACACTCGTACGAAGATTCGCAAACTCATCACTTCTATCTCATGAGTTCCGTCGCAACGTGTGAAGACTGTGAACTATACTGTGAACTATACTGAAGGTACTTGGTATGGAACCAGACTTGTACGCCCTCTGCTTTGACCTTGACAAAGTTGCTTCCCTTGCTCTACCGTGACATTGGGTATACCACGACAATGTGTTACAACTTGCTCGCCGACGTACACCTCCGACGACTCAACCTTTAGCTGGATTTGACTCGAATAAGGCCCGACGTTGAACTAAAATCGGCCTAATGAATCTGATCCGAAACTGGTTTGATATTTGGCCCTTAAGAGATTGCCACATTCCATTGAAAAAGATTAGTAAGTCGCTATTGGTGAAATTCAAAATGACTTGGCATTCTGAGGATATTTTTTTACGTGTGTTTCAACGTTTTTGTGATTGTTCAGTATTCGTCTTAAAAGATTTTATCTTTGCAGGGGATGGAGAATCGGTTTGATGGTTATCGGATCGATCGTCCTTTTCTGCTTTCTGTGTCACAAGTGGAAGCTGTATGACCGAATTCGTCGAGGAATACAGATGAGAGCAAATGGTGAGTGAATTCCCCACATCGCATCGGGGGGATATATTACCTATGTTGAAGATCATCTGCGCTGGCCTCAAGCCTCATTGTAATGGCCCGACGCCTGCTCACATAGTCTTCACTTTTGAAACTGGACCAAATCAAAGTGAATTTCATGCACATTTCTCTGGGGAATTATCGTATTATTGAAGCCTACAGCAAATTATTTCCATTCAATGATCGAGAATATCCGATTAATTCATATGTTCCCAACGTCAGAATTTTTTAATAATACAGATTTGTCTTCTCAAGTGATAAGTAAAATAAATTGGGAATCACCGATTTGGCATCTAAGATCGCCCGACGCGACCTTCATCCAGAAATGGCGGGAAATCAGCTTTAAGGGAGATAACTCTTGAATGTTCCTTCATATTCCCCCAGAAGATATCGGGAATTTTGATGTGTGTATCCTTGGTTTTCACCATATGCCAACTCTCATGGTTCTATGCTCGGAACGCAATGACCTCACGTCGCTCTGAACCATAGTCAAGTGAAACGACCGTTTTGCCAGCGGAAGTGACCCCTGGTGGCTAGATTGCCTGTATGAATTCAAGTCATTGCTGCGATTCATTATATCCTACACACCTTAGTCCCCCATTGCATTCCTTGTGTTATGGTAGCACAGTGCTGGGTACGTATTCCCATTTACGGTACCTATGTAGCAGTACACCGGAACAGACACACAACTATAGTCCCACTCGACACGACCTTGGATAATGTAGGACATTAGTACCTCGTTCCGCGCTGCTAGGACTCCATATTGGCATTCATGTTGCAAGCAAAGCATCACGCGGAAACTCCGAACCGCGCATGTCAGCTGTATGATTTACGTTACCATGGAGATCAGCTTCAGACGCAAAACCAGGAGAAACACCTCAAATTAGAAGAGATCCTTCGGAGGTAGATTCATGGGAATATCCATTTTATTTGGATATATATTTTATCTCCTGATAACGCAGAAATACAACAAGGACTATGTGAGCGGAAACACATCCTATAGCATGTGGTGTGTCTCACGTGCGGCGGATCTCGGTTTACAGCTGAGAGCTGTAAAATCCATACACCATTAATGCACGAGGTACTATGATTTCGACGGAATAGGCCGAGCAGTCGCGAATGTTATAGTCCGTCAGAATGATGTATCGTCGGCGTGGCGGAATAATTACAGGAGGCTTGTTATATGTTATTTTGAGTTCAGAGCCTGGTAACTGGTGTTTGAGACGAAGCTTGGACTTTAACAAGGTGCATTAATCTATGACAAAACGGAGAAAATACCAAAGAATATATTGATAGATAACAGATAGTAAATTTTCTCGGTAATTTTATGATCATCATCCCAGGTTCATGCTGAAAACTTCGTGACAGTATCAGGCATGTTTTTTGCGAGCTATCATCTTTCGATGACATTATCACTACACTAAGAAGAAGAAGAGTTGATTGAAAAAATAGAAAATCTAGACAGCCAGGTGCAAAAGAGGGAAATTAATCTAATAACAGAACTTCATGATCTGAAGGAACAGTTAGAAGAGAGTAGAAAAGAAAAAAATTAAGGGCATTATGATTAGGTCAAAGGCTAAATGGTTGCAACATGGAAAGAAACCATCTAAATATTTTTGCGGACTGGACTGGAAAAAAGAAATTTCATCAATAAAACCATCCCACGTATAAAAAAGAGAATAAAATAATCAGTACGCAAAAGAGAATAAGGAAAGAATTGGAATACTTTCACAAAGATTTATATGCAAATAAAGATGTAGAAGAGACAAATAGAGATAAGAGAGTTAGGAGACTACCAAAAATTAACGAATGACCAATCAAATAATTTGGAAGGGCAAATAACTTTTGAAGAAATTAAATATAGTGTTACAAAAATGAATAATGAGAAGAGTCCAGGACCGGATTGATTTACTGCTGCTTTTTTCAAGTTCTTCAAAGATTTAGGATACTTTTTATGGAAAATCATTAAATTTAGTTATTCTATTGGAGAGATGTCACCCAAAAACAGGGATTAATCACGTGCTTTCCAAAGGGTAATAAACCAAGACAATTCCTTAAAAATTGGAGGCCCATCACTTTACTTAATGTCCAGTACAAAATTGCATCAGCGTGTATAGCAGAAAGAGTAAAATGAACATAGAAAAAAGTAGTAAACGAAGACCAAAAAGGCTTCATTAAGAATAGATATATTTGGGACATTGGATTAGTCCACGATATTATGAAATACACAGAAGATGAAAACATACCCGGCTGTCTGTTACTGATAGATTTTAAAAAAGCGTTCGACACTATATCTTGGCGTTTCCTACAACAAACACTAATTTTATTTAATTTTGGTCCTTTGATGCAGAAATGGATAGATACCCTCTATAAAAACATTACATCAGCAGTCACGCAGTGTGGATTTTTGACGATTTTTTCGAAGTATAAGCAGAGGGTGTAGACAAGGAGAGGCGTTTTCGCCATACATATTTATATTATGTGCCGAAATAATATTAGCCTTACAAATTCGGTTGGTTGGTTGGTTGTTTGAAGTTTAACGTCGCACCTAACCTTATTGGTCACACGGCGACGATGACCCAAACAAACATACCCTAACAAAACCCCAACCCCAACAGAAACCCAACCAAAACCACAAAAACTTTGAATTTCGAATTTTGAAAATTAGGCTCTACAGACACTGATCACAATGGATCCTCAGAGAGCCCAATCTGTTTGGTACTTTAATCTACTTCGGAATAATAATGAGATAAAGGGAATTGTAATCGGTGATACAGAATATAAAATAAATCAATTTGCAGACGATACAACTATCCTTTTGGATGGGAGAGAACATTCTCTAAAAAATTGTATTTCCAATGTGAAAACATTTGGTAGATTATCGGGTCTTCGGGTGAATATTAATAAATTTAAAGTTATCTGGCTGGGAAGCAAAAAGTTTTGTCAAGAAAAATTATGCCATGATTTAAACATAGAATGTTGTGCAGATAAGCTCGACTTGTTGGAGGTCACATTCACTGCAGATCTCCAACAAATAACGGAAATAAATTATGAAAAAAGCCAAGGGAAATTGAAAAAATATTAGGACATTGGGAAAAAAGAAACTTAACAATTCTAGGAAAGATTACAGTGATAAAATCACTAGCAATACCGAAACTTAACCATCTACTATTCACCTTACCAACCCCAACTTCCAACTTTATAAAAAACTTGAGAAATAAAATCCTTAGGCTCATTTGGGGTAAGACCGATAGAATAAAAAGAATTCAATTAATCCAAGGCGATGATAAAGGAGGTCTGAAAATGATAGAACTAGATAAATTTATTCAGGCTGCAAACATGGTTTGTTTCGAAGGCTTATTTTGAACCCATCCAAGCACCAAATATTTTTCGGCAGATAAAATTTGAATATTGGTTTGGTGAATGTGGCCCCAAACAACTCAAACAATTAGCCAAACAGACTGAGTTATTTTGGAAGGATGTCTTTCTAGCTCGGGCTTCGTTTAGACAGGATACCAAATGTGAAGAACAAGACCAATTTTTATCACAATCTCTTTGGTATAACGATAACGTAACGGTCCGGTATAATTATATTTATTATAAAAGATGGTATGATAAAGGTGTTAGATATATTAATGACTTATTGAATGAAAATGGAAATTTTCTAACGTTTAAACAGTTCCAGGACTTATATGAGATAAACACAAACTAATTCGAGTTCGTTGGACTTATCAAAGCTGCCAAGAGTTATTTAGATACATGTATTCATAAAGAAAAACTGATTAAGTTATTTTATCCCTTGAAACGCTATCCTATTTTGCTATTAACAAAAAACACCATGGGATGTAAACCGTTATATACCATGATGATAACTCGAAAATATAAAAAAAACCTCTTGTGAAGCTATGGGAAAAAACTGTGGTGGTGCCTCCAAATGATTGGAAAAATATACACAGAATCGCCTTCACTTGCACTAAGGACACGTACATGTATTTGTTGTGGCTGCAATACAGGCTGGTAAATCGAATTCTCTGTACAAATTCCTTTCTCAAAATAATACAAGTAAAAGATTCCGATTTATGTGACTTTTGTCAGGAGGAAACTGAAACTTTAGAACATCTTTTCTATTCTTGAGCGGTTACTAGCAATTTTGGAGCCCAATTGGCTGATTGGTTAGCTTCGTGCATCCCTATTGTAACTAACATTACCATTAATTTTATACTATTTGGAGACGTACACGGAACAGACAAGAAAACAATTGTTCTTTTTCTATTAGCGAAAAGTCATACATACTCCTGTAAACGGAAACAGAAGCATCCTAATATATAGCCATTAAAAACTTATTACGTAATTACTATGAAACCGAAAAATGGCATATTATTGTGACAGTAATTATGAAAGATTCGATGACAGATGGAAACTATGGAAGACAGTTTTACAAGAAGAGTAAATGTGAAATAGAAAATATTTTTTGTTATGCCACCAGCAGTTGACGATATATGTATTATTTGCTGTATTACCTAACCTGAATAAAAAAGAAAGAAAACAAAATTAACACTACAACATATAACATGTCTAGAGCATGTAGTCTCTCCATCTACCCGAAATATAATGCAAAGTAATTCTCCTATTCCAGAAAAAAACTAAATCACTGTTCCGGATATATGCCTTCACTCTATAGTAATTCTACGTCATAAATGAATACGTATCGTATATCCGGTATATACTATATGTAGTATTTTGTATCATTTTCTGGAATGTGTAATTAATCTAATCAGTTTGGCAGGTCCGAGGATGGAGAGATCACATGCTTTATACACACCAACCTCGCCACTAGGAGTCGCTTCCGCTTGAAAGTGACCGCTGCCACCGGATCCCCAACCCGGACTGGCGATGTTTGCGCGAAGGTCGATGTTTTACGTATATGATAACATCCATCGCGAAACTATCATATGAACGTAAAATATCGATCTTCGCGCGTCGGTGTGTTCGTGTCGATAGGACCCCTAGAACTAGTCGAATACCTTTTTCGCAATACGTTTTCTCGATATCTTTTTTTCTCAATTTCCAGTTCAAGCTGCTGGAGCTCCAGGAGAAGGCGTAAACAGTTCACCACATCCTCAGGCCGACCAAACTCCACCACCTCCACCACCGCCGGGATATTTTACATATAGCAGTACCCCTGGCGATTTAGGACCATCGTCAGTCCCGATTTCACAGAATCAGCCAACCAGTGTCGGACAAAGTAACATAGGCCTCCCGCCCCCTCCATCCTATGGCGAGGCGGTTCAAGAACCGATGACACAATCGAGGTCGAATACATGACCCTGTACCTGTGAATGAACAACTTCAAACTCACTCAATCAATCGTCTCAGAAACATGTTCTCTGAAATCGTTACAGTAAAAAATCGTTGTAAAATTTGATTTCTGACCCCTTTCTTGCTTGACAATCGACCTGTCAGATTGAAATCGCAGTCGATTAAGATAAAGAGTACCTATATGACGGATCTCTTGGTCTTCAGGTATAAGCGTCGGTTAATGCTTTAAACGTGAATACCGAACGCTTACGGGGTTTCTTAAAGATCTGTATTCAAACTCGGATAAATATACTAGGGATTCGATATTTGAGGGATTCCTGTTCACCTTGCCAGAATTCCCGCGAAATCTCATTCCATATGCCCGTCGCCACAGATGTCAGTACGGCCACGTAGGGTGAAGATGAATGGTTGTGTTGCCATGGCGTCAACAAACAAAACCTCCGATATTCTGGTGGTCTGCTCCGACATTGAGGGTTTGGGGGCAGATGATTGGTCACATTCTGACGCCATGTTTGTTCAGGTGAAAGTTCAAAGTTTGGCATGGTGTTGTTGTTGTTGCTTTTTTTCTCGGAAACACGGAGACGGTACATATTCTTGCGACTTTTGTTGTTAAACGGCAGATGGTTCTGGCAATATATACTGCTTATTGTTAGACTCTACATATTCAGACCATGATTTAAATGCATAACGTTTCCTTTTAGCTATATAGCAGAAATATTGCTGAACGCGACGTTAAACCTTAAAGGTGAACTGAAATTACAAGCGTCTAGTCCGTCATTCATAATCCAGCCGTCGTCCATTAGAGAATATCCGCGTCCATAATCCAAAGACCTATTCCATTTTCCATATAACAGTATTAGCAACAAATTCAAAAAGACAATCATAGTATACATAAACATAGGCTTGTTTCCTGCAAAAGAGAAGCGGTCAACAGTTTTCAGTGATGCCGGCAAGACATCATGATGTTCCAAAAATATCAAATCCGTATCGCTGATCAGTATTCTTAATCCATAATTCGTTGTAAAGTCGTCATCTAAAGAATGATGTATCTCAGTCACGCTTTGATTGTGACTGTTCATAAGAGTACCATGAGGATCTTGAAGTACATGGGTTCATACGGCCCCTAGCCCCGGGTTAAGCGGAATTAGACACAAGTTACGAAACGTAGCGCCATAGATCTTGCACGCTACGTTCGTATTTTGTTATCAGCATGCGATATGTATCGCCAAATTTGAGAAACTTTGAGCGTAGGCGCTTGGTGGAATAGCCCTGTTTTTTAAGTTTCTGCACCAGTGTTTTGTGACGTTGATTAAAATCGTCACATTTAACACAGGATCTAGCAAATGCTACTAAGCGAGATATGTATACGCTATATGCAGGTCCCACTGGAATATTACTGTCCAGAAAGGGATAGTTTACGATGTCGAAATTGTAATCATCTCTTTTGTCATAAAGTCGACGAAAGAGAATGCCCGCTTCATTTTTGTAGAGATATAGATCTAAATATGATGTGCCTGTAGGGCTATCTGTAGTTTCCTTCAAATCCAGTGAAGGTGGATATATATCCTTCACTGCCTCATTTATATAGCGGTTATCCACAGCGAGAAGATCGTCTATATAGCGTTTGGTGAATGAGAAGGAACGGCCTTTGAATGGATCGGTTTTTGAAAGCGCCTGCATATATTCATATTCATAAGAGAACAGATACAGGTCAGCCAACAGGGGTGCACAATTAGTACCCATTGGAATACCTATATGCTGCTGATATATTGTGTTGCCAATGTTCTGTTATAATGTCATAAAACAAGAACTTCTATAGTTGTTACAAATATGAATAGAATAGAATAGAATTTATTAACCAATCAGGTGCCAATATGTGTGGTAATAGTTCTGTGGGTTATTGTTTTATTTTGGGTATATGAGAAGTCAAAACTTATACCATCAGAAAACGAGAGCCAGAACTTTTAAAAACGTCATTTCTTGCCTCCCGTTGTTTTGGAACGTCATGACGTTATAGTGGTCCGACGTAGCATGACGTCACATTTAAATGAAACTTGAATGCAATCTAGCCCCAGAACTCACTTTAGCTGCGAAAACTGACCTCTGGCCTAGTGGATTTCTGGGAGCAGAAACGGAAACGTCGCACTTGTTTGTTTACTTTCTTATTTATTCTACTTTTTATATGTTTTGTACTCTGTCCCAAATGGGATGCTCAGTGCAATAAAGAATCTTATCTTATCATGCACACAATTAATTTTCGGCGGAACCAATCCCGCATTCGTCTATTTCCGTATTGGCGGAAATTAGCCCAGTTGCTGAGTTCTGGTGATAGATTGCTATTATTCAACTAAACATAGAAATAGTTTTGTATAATTTGAATGAGTTATGTTCGTTTGCTTAAAATTAACTGAATTTCACAATAAAATGCACCCGGATCTCTCGATTATCAAAGGCACTATTTCTTAGCCGGCTCACTGCGTGATCGTCATACGCTCCCCACCAGTGGGGATTTGTGCGTTCTATGTGAGAGGCTTGTTCCGCCAATTATACGGAAATAGCCGAACGCGAGATTGACTTGAATGAAGGAGACCGCTATAACGTCATAACGTTCTACAAA